>PYFS01001694.1:0-29972 GCA_003671545.1 Ophiognomonia clavigignenti-juglandacearum | reverse complement strand
GGGGCGGTGTGGAGGTGGGGGGGGGGTGGCTGGCGCTCGGGGGGGGGGGGGGCGCGGGGCGGGGGTGGGGGGGGGGGTGTTTTTTCGAAGGTGAGTGTGAAGCGCCCTGGCTGGGTGAGAAAGAGGGGTCAGGAGGTCGGTCGCGGTTGAGCGCTGCGGAACCACTCGACTGTCGAAAAAGTGCCAACGGCGGCGGAAAACCGCACCGAAAAATCGACTATGTCATGGAATGCACTATGCGAAAACGGATTCTCGACTTTTTTGGATGCAGTTCCGGGGTCGTGGTGGTGATTTCGATGCGCAAAGAATTGGGCTGGTGGTTCGCTGTGCTTGTTGGGTGCTGCTGCGGAGCTGGGCCTTGCACCAACTTTGCGCGATTTTGTTTTTTTTGGTAGGGTGTCTGAAGTGACGTTTGGGTCGTACCCTCCGGTCTGCGGGTCAGATTTTTCTGGGCCCGTTGGGGGGGAGGGGGGAGGGTGGAAGGCGCGCTAACTAAAATGACTGGGCTTGTTGTAATTTGCGGGAGGGTAAGGGCAGGGATTTTGGCTTCAACGGTTCCCTGTTTGCAGCTGTGGAATGCGCTTTGTCGCTCCCTGGAGAGACTGCATATGGTGGTGCAGCTTACCTTTTCCCCCCTACGCTAGGAATCCTGAATCTGTAAGTTGATAGAGCAGGTGCGGCGTTGCCTTGTGAGTCTCCTGACTTCTCTTCACTGAGGAGGGTGGTCAATTTTAGCTCTTTGGTGCTAACTGGAAGTGATTGTATCGGTTGGCTGTGACAGTTAGTACCCTGGAAGATTGACCTAGAATGCCACAGGTAGTGTGTTAGTGGGCAGTGTGTGTGTGAGCCACTAAGTATCGCGCCTTCTCATCTGTAATTGCTTGCTTTCCAAACTTTATATTGAATTTAGGTATCTTGGTCTCCATTCGCATGTTCAGTTGTCTGTAGTGCAAGTACCTAAATACCACAGCACTGTATTCAAGATCCCCCGGTTCAAGTGGCACCAGGCAATCTATTTACCTGAATCTGTGACGTAGAACCTATCAAGTACATAGTGAATACTATAAGTACCTAGGTACAATGATGTTTCAGGCTCTTGCCTTGTAGATGATTACTTTTTGTGATAGTATACCTAAGTACCCACCTAGGTAGGCAAGGTAGGTAGGTAATGCATTGGACAGCCCCAGACCTCTTTGGTAGCATTGTATTTGTGGGTGCTTTTCGTTTGTGGGACTCAGAAAACACTACAGTACTGTAGGTATTATGGTATACTAGCTCGGCTCCGGATGCACTTGTATTTTAGCACTTCCAGGTTGTCTTTAGACTTATTGCATATCAAGTATTATCAACCATATTCAAACATAGGCAGTCCCAGATCCAGATGATTGACAAAAAAGTGTTGTGCATTGCTGAGATCAAATGCTAGTAGGTGCAATCACTAAGCATTTGGCATGGTTCGAAAATCTGTTCAATACAGCGTATACGCAGGTACTTGGCAATGTACCTGTGAGTGCTCTCAAATTAGCAAAGTACTACCTAGGTAGAGACTTATAAATGCACCCTAGCGTACATAAACTAGAATATTGCAAATCGTTCTGATAGCTCCAAGACAATAGATGGAAGGTGCCACAAGAGTACTTACTGTATACACCCAAAACTGCACATAAGGATCCTGAGTTTAACGATCAACCTCTATATAACGATCAATCTGACGCTACAGGTTGCTTTTTCAACATGTAAATACACCTCTATATAAGGATCAACTTCTACATAAGGATCATATTCCTGCCACCAACTTGATCCTTATGTGCAGGTTTGGGTGGATAATGCTTGCAAATTTGTAGTGTGCAACTGAAATTGCCTGGCCTCCAACTCTCCCCAACCATCCTGCCATCATGAGGATGATGCACCTGGTCCAAGCGCCTCACGCTAACACTCTATCAGAACAAAGCACCCCGCAATAACGATCTGGACCCCTGAACTGATGACTATGGCTTTTGGAGGGCAACTTTACCCTTCACAGCACTTGGCTCCCCTCGACAAGGCAAGCAAGGCTGCTGCTCTCAACATCGCCCTCCGCGCATCCTTCCCTCCAACTCCGACCTACATCTGGGACATACCTGAAGAGGAGTTCACACCCACCATCATCGTTACCGACTCCACCAAATCTCCCACCGCGACTCGATTCGACCCCGCCCAGCTACACAACTTCATCACAATGGGCAACGCTCCCTCCTCAGTCATGGACAGCTTAGTCGAGGGCTCCAACTGTACGTCTCCAGCTTCAGCGCATACCAACACCATGATGGATCAAGCAGGCGATGATTTGACTGCGGCGGTATTTCGGGCGGCTTTGCCACCCTGAGGATAGCTGCTAATCAGGAGGAAACGTGTATAGTCAACCGCGACGAGGTCGACCGTCTGCGCAAGCGATTCATGAAGCTCGACAAGGTACGTGGCCCCGCTATCTCAGCCGGGGGAATTAAATGCTGACGACGGATTTCTCGCAGGACAACTCCGGTACTATCGAGCGCGAAGAGTTCTTGAGCCTGCCCCAGATCAACTCCAACCCCCTAGCCACCCGGTATGTACCACCCGAGCACGAGGCACTCCGCCGATGACGAACTGAGGGCCCTCCTACCTGTGAAACAACGTCCCATGCGACGTACAGCTTTCCAATGCTAATATGCTGCCGGAACAGTATGATCTCCATTTTTGACGAGGACGGCGGCGGCAACGTAGACTTCCAGGAATTCGTCTCAGGTCTGTCCGCCTTCAGCTCCAAGGGTAACAAGGAGCAGAAGCTGGCCTTTGCCTTCAAAGTCTACGACATCGACCGCGACGGCTACATTTCCAACGGCGAACTCTTCATTGTCCTCAAAATGATGGTCGGCTCCAACCTTAAGGACCAGCAGCTGCAGCAGATTGTGGACAAGACTCTGATGGAGGCCGACCTTGATAAGGACGGCAAGATCTCCTTTGACGAGTTTAAGAAGATGGTTGAGAACACTGACGTCAGCATGAGCATGACGCTTGGTATGTTGTTTGCTGTCTTTCATACGTGGGGATGTGTTATGTTTGGGCGAATGCGTGCTGACTGTTTTCCTCCTTCAAGACCAATTCTGAGCGACTTGACCTGCGAACGAAGCAGCTTGTACGATATGCACGGATTACCACTCTAAACCCGGCTGTCCGCGTGGTTGTGTTTATACACCTCTAGAACAAGTGTATACCGGCAAGGGCAGTACAATATTCACCTCGTCGTTGTGGTCAACGGGCTGCCTTTGGTAGCAGTCTGAGGGTGGTCTACTGAAATCATGCGCAAGACCTCGCTAGGGAGGAGCATTTCCTGGAAAAGATACCTAATGGTACTCATTACTTCCATGGTCTTTTCTTCGCACGGCGTTATTGGAGGGACAAATGGAATTAGGTTCATGAGAATATGACTTTGGCATATCACGCCCACTTTGCGCGTGCTTGGGACAGCTTTGTGAGAGTTTCCATGCAGGGTGGCCGGGTGGGAGGCTAGGTTTATGATGGCGCTGAAGTTCCTATTCATTGCAATGCACCTACGGCGAAACTGGCATAGATGTGAGGTGTCTTTTTTTGTGGCATGATGACAAATGTTCAGTGCTCCCATTCTCGAATTCAATATACATTGTAGAAGCTTGTGCTGCGCATCACTCAGCCGATCTGTCGAACATTCCGGAGGAGGAAATCAAGTCATCCCTGCCTACCGGGACGGACCGTAAGGCTGCAGGGATATCCATAAACCATGCCATCATGGATGCAGATCAACATTTTTTTTAGAAGCTCACTCTCAATCCTCTCCACATAACCGCCACATTAAATTCTCTTCTTCATCTTTCCTTGTTTCCGCAAAATAGAGCAGGGGCCTCTGTCAGCCATGGGAAAGCGCACAGCATGATACAGATTGCCAGACACGAAGCTTGAAAAGCGGTCTCACCGGAAGAAAAAATGGGGCTCGTCGACTTCGCCATCGACATGGCCGCCGTGCTCGGCGCATCCCGCAACGTCGCGTTCAAGCACGTGACGCTGAGGAACCGGCAATGGGATCGCTACGGGCGCACGTCGAGTGTTGCCGCGGCGGCAACGGCGGCTGCTAGGAAGGCGAGGCAGGGGTCCGGTGGTGCGACTGCAACTGCGCCTGCGACAGCGCGCGAGCCGGATGCGTCGCGAGATGCTCCAAAGGATGATTCTGGAGAGATATCATCTGCCAAGGATGCTGCGGGCGTCCGGGATGCGAGTGCGGCTTCGCCTGGTGTGTCACGAAGCTTTGGGGAACCTACGCCGGCTCCCACTGTGCTGCGAGACGTCAGGCCGGAGTACAGGAAGAAATTGAATCAATACCATCCCGATGTAATTCCATCCTCAAACCGAATCAAGGGCCAACTGAAGCCTGAAGAGGCGCCCGTGCCAAACGGCGTGGATCTAGGAGATCTCTTCCGAACAAGCCGCGGCAACAAACTGAATCCTCTGTGGAAGGGCGAGAAGCACATACGGCATGAGAAGATAGAGGAGGTTCCTGAGGGCGTGGACCTGGGGGGTTTGTTTCACACTCGCCGAGGGTCGAGTCTCCTCAAGGAGCTGAAAGCCAAGTCAGGCGCGGCGAAGGGGCTTGCAGCGACGACGAGTCTACCGGAAATGAGAGGAGCCACAGAGGTCCACCCAGTCAAGAAAGAGGCACAAGGCTTGCCTGATCCTACAACTGAGCACGTATCACCAGTCCACGAAAGTCACAGGGAAACGGAGGAGATTGAGGTGCCCAGGTATCCGGACCCATCTGAGGATACAGGCGCCAACCCAACGTCGAGCCGCGCCGAACCGGAGACAAAGACGGAGACGCCAGTGACTAAGGAAGATGCGGTGGAGCTCGGGGAACTGCTTGGAGCAGCAGCGACGCCCAAGTATGAGTTGAGAGAATCAAAAGTACCATCGTCCCGACTCGGCAGGATATGGAGTTACAGCGGGCTAGCAGCGGGCATGTTAACCGGGGCTGTCAGCGAACTTTCCAGCAGAGCTATAGGGGGTGGTAGCCAGGGCTCCTTGATGTTCAGCCCTGCAAATATGGAAAGGCTGGTGGCGAAGCTGTCAACAATGAGGGGCGCCGCTCTCAAACTTGGCCAGATGATGAGTTTCCAGGACGAAAAAATGCTGCCTGCTCCCATCCAGGAAGTCCTACAAAGGGTACAAGACCGCGCAGACTACATGCCCGCCTGGCAGCGCGACCGGGTCCTAATCACAAACCTAGGGTCCGAGTGGCGCGACCTCTTCGAGGACTTCGAAGAAAAGCCCATCGCCGCTGCCTCCATCGGCCAAGTCCACCGCGCCGTCCTCAAATCCAACGGCGCCAAAGTCGCCGTCAAGATCCAATACCCGGGCGTAGCAGACTCCATCAACTCGGACCTCAACAACCTGCGCATGCTCCTCGCCGCCTCCAAGCTCCTGCCCAAGGGCCTCTACCTCGACAAGACCATCGCCAACGCCCGCACCGAGCTCGGCTGGGAGTGCGACTACGAGCGCGAAGCCGCGTGCGCGACGCGCTACAAAGCCCTCCTCGCGTCCGAAAGCGCTACCTACAGCGTGCCCGCGGTCTTCCCCGAGGCCTCGGGCAAGCAGGTACTGACCATGGAGTTCATGCCGGGCAGCGGCGTGACGCGCATCGCGCCGTCGCTGTCGCAGGCGCAGCGCGACTGGATCGGCACGCAGGTGCTGCGCCTGTGCCTGCGCGAGATCACCGAGTTCCGCTTCATGCAGACGGACCCCAACTGGACGAACTTCCTCTACAATGCGGATAGGGCGGCGCACCAAGACCAAGACCAACAAGACCCCCGCCTCGTCCTGCTCGACTTCGGCGCCAGCCGCGAGTACCCTGAGCACTTCATCGTGCTGTACGTGCGGCTGCTGGCCGCCGCGGCGCGGACGGACCGCGAGGGGGTGAAGGCGCTCTCGGAGGAGCTGGGGTACCTGACGGGGCATGAGAGCAGGGCGATGCTGGACGCGCATGTGGCGAGTGTGTTGACGCTCGCGGAGCCGTTTTCGGAGTCGGCGCCCGAGGTGTATGATTTTCGGGACCAGACGATTACGGAAAGGGTGAAAGCGCAGATCCCGGTCATGGTTCGTGAGAGGCTTGCGCCGCCGCCGGAGGAGACGTACAGTCTGCATCGGAAGCTGAGTGGGGCGTTTTTGCTGTGTGCCAGGCTGGGGAGTCGGGTGAGGTGTAGGGAGATGTTTGAGAGTGCGGTGGAGAAGAGTGGAGTGTTGCAGAAGGAGGTGTGAGTATGGTGATAAGGTTTCAAGTGGAGAATGTGCATGGCAATGGCTGTGCTGTATTGTAGGGTATCTCTCACTGGTATAGAGGCATTTGTAGACCACCACTACTCATAATCGGAGACATCATCTCCTGCAGTTATCTGTGTTTTTCGACTTTTGGGATTGATGCTTGGTATTGAGGATCCTTCCTCCAGTACATATTTCAACATTTATAGAAGGGAGCATCACACCTTACAGCTGGCTGCCTTGGCTTGATCTTCTCCTTCTAATGTAGTTAAGGCGCGGAAATACGGACAAGGAGGTCTGCAAAGCATCTGCAGTGCAGGTAGCCAGCACAACCCAGGCTACAAGAGTAATGCTTATACTCACGAATTACACCGTAAGCCTGTGTTGGCGTGTTGTTTACCTCCTTCATATAATCTAATCCCTCATCCTCCTCTCCATCGGCAAGGTCTTCTTCTCCTTAGACGTAACCTTCTTCCTCTTCCTCTCAATAGCATGCTCGCGCTGCTTCTCACTCAGACCAGCAAACTGGTCCACCAACAGCTGCTTCTTCTGCTCGCTCTTCTTCAGATAGAACGGATTCGCCTTCTTCCCCTCCTTGACCAACTCCTTCTCCCGCTTGCGATGCTCCTCGATCAGCGCGCGCTCCTTGGCCCGCTTCTCCTGCATCTTCTTCCTGCTCTCCATCGACAGCACCGCGCGCTGCAGCTTCTCCCTCTCCGCGGGCGTCTTGGCCTTCTTGACCGCGGCCTTCAGCTGCTTGATCTCGTCGTCGCGGTACACGTCCAGGAACGCGTACGCCTTCCGCGCGTGCTCGTCGTCGGCTTTGCTATTGCGATGCGCCGAGGATGACGAGCGGCTGGTGATCAGCGGGTCGAAGCGCGGGTCGCGGGCGACGATCTTGTGCACGGGGATGATCTCGCGCTTGCGGCTGACGGGCCGCTTGGAGGTCGTTTCCATGGGCGCGTGCTTGCTGCTGCGGGAGGGGGGTTTCTCCTTTTTGGTGGTGGGGAAGGAGGGTCTGTCGTTGGAGGGAGCGTTGTCGTCGTCAGCGTTGGCATCGTTGGATGCTGTGCCATTCTTTTTGCGCCGGTCTGCCGCCGGCAGCATGGCTTGGGCTTTGGCTAGGGCGCCGAAGGAGACTTTGGATGCGCCGGCCGAAATGGCCTCCTCGTCGGACTCGTCGGATGATCCAGCGCTTTGGTCCTGGTGAGTTGTTAATGGCTGCGATGCGGTGGAATATATCGAAAGGAAGTGGCGCTTACAGAATCTTCATCAATGTCGTCGTCGTCGCCGTCGGACGCTGACTCTGAAGCGGACTCATTCTCATCGACGTCCTGCTCGCTCGGTGCGCCGCTGCTTGCATCGTCCTCAAAGTTGCCCAGATCCGGTTCAGGCTCTGCTCTTGCCCGTACCCGTCTGCCCAGAAGCCCACCTTGTGGTAACTTTCTCTTTCTTGAATCCATAATGTGTTTTGTGTTGAAAATTTGAGGGAGATGTTGTTGGCTTTAGGGTTTGGACAGGCAAGAAAATTGATGAAGTGAGCAGCCATGTCTCTGTACACTGTACTTCACTATGTGCCTGAAATCATGCTAGGATCAAGTACTGGGAACACTGCAGGGGTCTCTTATCGATAAGCCTGTGTTCTTGTTACACCGCAGCAACCCAATTATTTATAAGTCAGCCTACGACTTCTCAGCGACAACCACTTTCACTCAACAACATAGACCACTCTAGCACAAAATCAGTCTGTGTTCTCTGACGCTTCGCATGTTGGTGATTAAATCAAGAAGGCTGCTTCTCAATCAATTCCCATCACTTCAAGGTCAGAACAATCCATTCCAATGAACCTCGATGCGTAGCCTCACTAACTGACCCGCCAGGTGATAGTAAAGTGCGCACTTTTTCTTTCAATTCACATTCTGAACACAGGGACGACAGTTCCATCACAGGAACTCACCTTCATGCCGACAGTCACCACTCCTAGGGTTCTGTTGCCCAGTATATGCAAGAATCTCTCCCAGAGTCTCACAATCTCGGGCGCCTTCGGAGCACGCGAAAAGTCCAAAAGGGCGGATCAACCTTTCTTTTGGGCACCTGAGTCAAGCAAACCACCTACAGAGAAAAGGCCTCATCCAATACCCTCAAGGAAAGAGGTCAAGAGGACACCTGCAGTATTGAAGATACATTCTGCTGTGGATGTTTACGCGCATCTGAAAGAGGACAGCCTGCCCAAGATGGAGCAGTCGATGAAGGAGCTGGCTAGGAGAGAGAAGGACCACCGCCGTGATGTAACCGAGGAAGCGCATTCTCAGGCTGCAGAGTGGAAGTCAGAGCAGGCTGGAGGCTTCAGCCATCAGCCTATGAATGGCAACCCGCAAGACCGAGGTGTGGATGTCAGTGCTGGTGGCAATCATGCACAGCCCATATGGATGCCCAGCAACGGGAACAATGAATCGACTGGAGGCAATCACAGCATCGCTTTTCCCCCATACTCGGCCCACAACTCCAACCCAGCCATGGTGCAGAATTGGAATGCTTTCGGTGGTTTCCAACCCTTGCCCTTCATAGGGGGCATGGGCATGCCCTCGAATCCCCAACAGTTCATGAACTTTCAGCAGGCCATGAGCTACCAGCAACCCATGAGCTACCAGCAACCCATGAACTACCAGCAGCCTAGGGCTCCCAACCACTTCACCTCTGCAGGCGTACCACACATTCAAAACACGTCTCTCAGCAGCTGTCCCTACCAGAAACAACAGCAAACACCTCCACCGACCAAGTCCAAACATCGCCATGGAATCACACCCCCCAGTGCCGCCTCAGGCGGCATCCCCAACCCCAGCGACGGCTACCTCGTGCGATCCTCCCTCCAGCCCCGGCGCCGCAGCCGCCCGGGCCCGCTCCTCGTCGTCATCGACCTCAACGGCACGCTGCTGCACCGCCCCAAGGCCAACTCGACCTTCCAGCGCCGCGCGCACGCCGACACTTTCCTCGACTACTGCATCCGCACCTTCTGGGTCGTCATCTGGTCGTCCGCCAAGCCCGAGAACGTCACGCGCATGGTCGCGCAGCTGCTCCCGGCCCGCGACGTGCGGCGCCAGGTCGTCGCGGTGTGGGCCCGCGA
The DNA here is from genome assembly GCA_003671545.1 of Ophiognomonia clavigignenti-juglandacearum. Taxonomy (NCBI): domain Eukaryota; kingdom Fungi; phylum Ascomycota; class Sordariomycetes; order Diaporthales; family Gnomoniaceae; genus Ophiognomonia; species Ophiognomonia clavigignenti-juglandacearum. The sequence goes on along the minus strand of PYFS01001694.1, from coordinate 20,548 downwards.
CCGGTTCGGCTTGTCGCGCGAGGACTACGACAAGCGTACGCAGTGCTACAAGCGGCTGACGCGGCTGTGGGACGACCCGGCGATCCAGAGGGTGTTTCCGGTCGAAGACTGGCCCGGCCGCCGCTGGGACCAGGGCAATACCGTGCTGATTGACGACTCGGCCGAGAAGGCACGGTCGGAGCCGTATAATGCCCTCACGCTGCCTGAGTTTACGGGCGGTGCTTGCGACGGGGCTGTGGACGTCCTGCCGAGGGTGCATGATTATCTGAATGAGCTTTGCTATCATGAGGACGCCAGTGCCTTCATGCACGCTACCCCTTTCGACATCACAAAGACGTTGGTCAATGAGCAGTAGAGGCTACTACTGAGTGGCGTGGTCGCTTAGGGATGAGATCCCGTGAGCGGCATCCGCCTTGCACGGCTTGTCACCACGGCGGTCTGGCATCCTTCTTGCACAAGGTCGACCAGTCGACACAACTGCTGTCTTGAGGCATGATTGAAAATCTTGTCCCTTTGGTTCGTCTGGGGCAAGGGCTGGTGGGATGCAGCAGTATTCGGGTTGGACGGTCAGGCCGACACAAGGACATCGGGAGGGACGAGAACCTACGGTCTGCGCGCGTGAGGGAGTCTTGGAATGGGCAGAGAAGCGCAATGCTTTTTCAATGCATTTGAGGACTGCTGGCAGGGAGATCACGGCGTTGGGGCCACACATTCGAATCAGGTTCGAGGAAATTTGCATGGCACAAATGCATCATGGAGAGGCAAAGGGAAGCTGGAAAGCAGGCGTTGCGGGATACTTGCCTTCAAATACCCCACTGTGGCAGATGCAAAACATAGAGACATAATTGGCTTTCTATATGGTAAGAAACAAGAATGCCTTGAAAATATCGGTGCGCAGGTGATGTATTGTGGAGGAATTACCGCAGACTGAGACGGGTTGTTGATCGCAAAGTCCTTGCGGCTTGGACTCGCGCTGGCCGTTGGATACTACCATGTTCACCAAGGGAAACAGGAATCGTGGAACGTCATAAGGGTGGCCATCAAAATGCTTGTTTTGTTTACAGATTGTGGGGGCTAGCTAAAATGCGAAGTTCGAAGACGAAGACAACAATCAGATCGAAGCTCTAAAAAGGACGCTCGAGCCTTTGACTCAATGTGGTATCTCGCGTCCCTACAAGTTCCGCCCTCTCCCATCCTTTCCGTGGCATCATGTCGTAAGTGAAAAGAAACGAATCGCTTATTTGAAGACCTTGCCAGAGGCGTGCTTGTACTCCTTGTCGCCACGGAATACCGGCTTGTCCCAGGTCCACTGAGCCTCAACGTAGGCACGGTGCTCGGGGTTGTTGGGGTCGAGCTTGGTGAACTCGTAGCTCTCATAGTCGGGAGCGACGTCAAACACGGGCTTGTACTCATCGCCACGGATGACGAAGGCACCCTCGATGACGGAGTCATTGTTGACACCGTAGACGGAGGCGCAGCCGAAAGAGTACTTGCGAGAGGCCTCCATACGGGTGTTGAAGCCACCAATCAGGTTGTTGGACATAAAGGTGAGGGTGAGCTCGTCGTTGTACTTGTACTCGCACTTCCAGATGGAGTACTCGTTGAAAGGAACGTTCTCCCAGAACCACTTCAGGGACTCAGCCTCGTCGTGGTTAGAGTAGTAGCGCTTCCACTCATCAAGAGCAAAAGTGGCCTTAGGGAGAGCCTCCAGGGGGTGCTTAGGCTTGGGAGCCTCAGCGGGCTCCTCCTCAGCGGCAGCAGCAGGCGCAGCGGGCTTCTTCTCCTTCTTGGCCTCCTTAGGCTGCTCAGCCTTCTTGGGGGCAACGTTGGTGAGCTTGGGGGCGTCGAGAAGCTCGAATTTGGGGGCAACGGCAGAGTAGATGGGCTGGTTGTAGACGGTAGAGTACCACCGGGAAATGTTGGGGTTCTGGGAGCGCCAGTCCTTGCCAAAGAAGAACTCGAAACCACGGGCGATGATGCCAGTGGCGAAGAGGTCGGCCAGGGTGATGCGCTCGCCGACTAGGTAGGTGTGGTGCTTGAGGTGCTCCTCGACGGTGGCAAGGGCCTTAGCGGCAGCCTTGGAAGCGTCCTCCACGGCCTTCTTGTTGTAGGCGTCCTTTCCGATCAGGGGGCGGTACCACTTGCCCATGTTGGGAAGGACCTCAGTCTGCAGTGATGATGTCAGTTGCTGTGTGATGGTAAGAAATCTTGGACGGGAGGTTGATGGAACGCACGTTGAAGTAGCTCATCCACTTGAGAATCGAGGCGTAGTCCTGCTTGGTCTTGCCGAGCAGAGTGGTCTTCTCGTTTTGAGACTGGTCACGGAGTCAGTTATATTCGTAGGCATAGGTTCTCACGAGGACAGAACGGCGGCCAGTGTGAGTCAGATCGGGCGCATCTCGAGAGAGTGCAGACGTACGGTGACTGTTTGCAAGTTAGCTCTGGGTCCTCTTCGACAGTGTTGGCAGCAGAGGAAGATGTGCGGGTCATTGCGTTCAGAAGGGTACATTTTCAACAAAATTGTTCAGCCAGGGATAACAATAATGCTTTTAAAAAGCAAAACTCATCATAATGCAGGCAATATTCATGTGTAGAAGGAGGCGGAGCCAAGCGAGGCGCGGAGGGGGATAACCTACTGTAGATGGCGATGGCCATGCACTCGTACAGAACGTAGCCATCCTCGCCCTCGAAGGTGGGGACCTTGCCGAGCTTGTTGAGCTTAAGGTAGTCGGCGGTAGGGTTGGCGGTGTCAACGTCGACGATCTCAAGGTCGACGTCGTTGGCCTTGGCCACGGCGCGGATGGCCGTGGAACGAGGGTTGTTCTGCAGTGGGGGGGGAAGCGTCTGCGTTAGCGGGATTGCACACAATAATTGAGGTTTGACAAACTGCGGAAGTCAGAGAAAAGGGCTTACCTCGTAGGTGTAGAGCTTACCGAAAGCCATGTTTGCGTTGATTTCTCTCGACAAGGACGTTTGAGGGTATGTGGTGGAAGAGGAGATGGTTAGGAATTGAGTCACAAAGGAGGAAAGACGGCGTTGGAGGTTGGGCTGGCGAATTTTTAGTTTTGATGGAACCCCGCGGTGCCTGAGCTTTCTGTTAGTGCACGCGATAAGATTGCCGCCGTCTCACTAACGCGGCAACAGGGGCCCGTGGTGGTGGGTCCCTGCTAGCCGCGGGCTGCGTCTCATTGGTTGTGCAAGGTTGAGAATCCCAAACCTCAAAAATCAACCGCCAGCCAGCACCATTGACGTGCTCCACTGACCACAACGACCGTTTCGACGCGCGCAGTATGGTCATGACGAGATAGCACCCGGCACAAGAGACATGGCATCACTACGACCGGCCATCACCCAATTGAGAGGTCGGTGTCAGACCTCAGCGCCGCAATGGCAGCAGTTGCGACATCAACTGCAAGGCCTCCACATTAGCCCAAAGGCCAGACACACGAGGCCGCTTTCGACAACACGGTCTTACGGTTCCGATAATCTCGAAACGAACAGTGACTCCGCCATTGCTGCAGCAGAAGCCTCAAGCCTCGAAGCAGACAGAATGGCCAGACTCGCCAAGATGATAGCGAGCCTGGGTGGTACGGTCGACGAGAACAAGGGGCAGCAGGGAAGACAGGAAAGAGTGCGCCCGCGAGTACAAGAGCGGCAACAACGGGCACCCAGTGAGCCGTGGATCAACGACCAGCAGATGGGTGAATGGGCGTCTTCTGGCCGTGGTCGCCCATCGATGGGTGAAGAAAATGACCCCAAGCTGGAGGAGGACGATGAGATAAATGCCGTGGAGAAGGCCATCAAGGACAGCAAGAAGATGGCAGAGAAGGAGATATTCGCGCGAGCTATACCAACATCACCATCTTACTTCTCACGGCAACCCGAGTTCAACGATAGCTATCTCCGCCTGCAAAAGCTGATGCGCAAGTACGCGCATCTTCCCACCGCACCGTCGGACCAAATAAAAAGGGTGGCATTCCGGTCCATCAAGGACTACCGGCTTGCCGCGGGCGAGGATATCAAGGCTGCTCCGTACGCGAGGTGCATGACGCTCGTCAAGAGGCTGCACAGGATCCATCCCCACGTCAAGCCCAAAGCCATCGACGAGGCCACCGCCGGGTTCATCCGCGACATCAACCCGTACAACCAGCAGACCAAGGTCATCCCCGTCGACAAGTTTGGCAGGACGCTGGGCGTGGGCAAGAGGAAGACGTCGGTCGCACGCGCGTGGGTCGTCGAGGGCGTGGGCGAGGTCCTGGTGAACGGCAAGTCGCTGGCAGACGCGTTCGGACGCGTGCACGACCGCGAGAGCGCCGTCTGGGCGCTCAAGGCTACGGCGCGGGCGGACAAGTACAACGTTTGGGCGCTTGTTGAGGGTGGAGGCACGACTGGTCAGGCTGAGGCTCTGGCGATGGCTGTGGGCAAGGCTTTGATGGCACATGAACCGGCGTTAAAGCCGGCGCTGAGGCGAGGTGAGTGTTGGACTTCGCAGACATATTTACCACTAAATGCTAACATTGATCCCAGCTGGTGTTGTGACCCGTGATCCCAGAGGTGTGGAAAGGAAGAAGACCGGTCATCTCAAGGCACGGAAGAAGCCTGCCTGGGTCAAGCGTTAGGCTGGCTGTGGCTGTTGTTGTCTGTGTCTTGTGGTATCTACGCAGCGCTTCGGTTCTATTTCGTTGTCTAGACCTTGGTGGCATATCGACAATGATGCAGCCCTTCTGGCCCGCGATATCTACAAAATGTACATACAGATCCTCGCAGTGGCCACTGGAGATAGCTACAACTTGACACAACTACATGGCTCTGGCGCAGTTCTCCCTGTACACCCCTGCACCTTTCCCATATACCGATAGGGCTGCGCATGAAGTGTTGCTAATATGAACCAGATGTTCGTTAGCGCAGTGACAACGAACGCCTTGCCGTTTGGGGTCCTCATTGGGCTGATATCTGGCGTGCAAGGAGAGTCCGGGCTCAGCGATCCGCCCTAAATCGTCCCATCTTGGTCCCTGTAGTACTATGAGCAAGGCCGAACCGTTGAAGACACGAATTAGCAGCCCAATTCTCACGGAGGAGGTGCCTGTACCAAATACGAATCGACGTTCGTTTGTGTGGATATACTGGGCCTGTAGGGTTTCAAGCAGGGTCCGAAAATGTTCGGTCATGGCGATCTTGCGCTCTGGGTAGTTTTGGTGCCAACTCACTGTAACAGCACTGCAACCCAAGCAGCATGATCGAATGCTATGCGCATGCTGTACGGTGTTCATGTAGTTCTTGGCATTGCTCAAGTGATGAACAACACCCATCGACTTTACCGATCGATTTGAGCACCCACAAAATTTTGACCAAGCAATTCCCACGCTATGTTTTCTTCAACACATACGCGCCCCCGTCGCGCACACACAAGCCAAATTAAGTTGATGGGGGCGTGTATCAGCCAACATCGTCAGGCTGAAAATCGCGAGCAATCATGCACGCACCACCGAGTACAAAGGTCTTGCTAGCTCTGTTTCGAGCCCCAGAACACCAGGCTGGTGATTGGGTGTGGCTTGGTTACTACCAAACCCTATCCTGTTGTGCGGCCTAGCCATGTGGAAATCTGAGCAATGTGATGAGATGGACTTCGGGAATGGCCTCGGGCCGCATGTCTCGGAGTCGCCTGTGATTCATCCATGAACAGAGTTTGCACTTTCCTGACGATCATTGGGCGACACAGGGACACGGTGGTCCGCCTCATCCAGAATCAATGACTGGTCGCCTTGAATCCTCTCGACAGGGCTGAAGAGATCGCCGACATTGCAGCCTTTCGAAGTGATTGGATGACACTGGCCGCATACACAGATCTTCTAGCTCGTTCTACACTAGAAAGTCATCCCAAGTCCACAGCATCTGCGCTTCAAATGCTTTCGGCTTTTTCCTATGTACACAGAGCTGGCTGTAATCGTAACGCGCACAATTCAGTTTGATTATTAGCCAAGACGGTCCACCTGCGTGCAGACTTTCCGGACGCCTCTCCCGTCGATTGTGCACTTTATCGGTATCATTGGTCAATGGGCACATGAGAATTACTCAAGTCTTTGTCAAGAAATTTTCATCATTCGAGAAGCTGTCGTCAGAGACCGACTCGCTCCCGGCGTTGCCATAGCTTTCGAGAGCCGTGATAGGGCCGTGCTATCACACTGCATTGCATTGCGCCCAGCTTCACAGGCACGGCACTGGTGTGTGGTGTGGTGAGTGGGCCAGGCATGCAATGGCACGCTGACAAGACGCCGCAAGACGCTAATCTCGTCGATGTTGCGCGTCGTTCTCAGGTCACCACTCCTGCGGCCTAGCCACACGGCCTATACCGTGCTATGTTTGCGACTTTTGGTACTGTACCACAGTAGCTCCGGCACGTCTGTCCTTGTCATCACTGCTACCAAACGCGTCTCCACTCTGCTGTGGACTTGTGGTCCTCTGGTCGATGCATCCATGCGAGCCCAGCAGCTGGCTGCCATGCTGCATGCATATGCATGCAAGTGCTTGCAATCTTACGAAGTAGTCTCCCACCACCACTCATTCACCAGTCTGCCAGGCCGGCCGGCCTCAAATCTGTACGGTTATATGTGTGCTCGTGTCAACAACGTTCTGACCGCTTCCATGAGCCCGCCCTCACGCCGGACCCTGACTTTTTGTGTGACATCGTGGGTGGCTTCATGCGCAGCGAGAGAGCTCGTGTTACCCTGCCTTCCTTGCTGCATATTCCGATTGCCTGTCGAATAAGACGGGCCCTTCATCATCTCCTCCTTTCATCACCGGTCGCAAGTCCACTTCATCCTGATAATTGAACCCCCTCGCGGAACTAAAACATGCGAGTCAGCAAGATGAAACAAGGAAGATCCACGACGCCGAAGTACATGTACGCAACCCCCCCTTCAAAGTTCCCCCATGCTTGGCAATCATGAAAACGACCCCCCTACCCCCTCGTCATGATAGGGTGCTATCCCACGTCTCTGACGGCACGCACAGTACTGTAGTGGCCCACTTCCTGCACGGACCGAAATCTTCTCTCGCATTTCAACGACATGCCATTGCGTTACGATTCTATCTCTTCGATCCGCCTTCGAAAAGACATGGTTTAACGCGGACCCCCCCCCCTCTTGGTGCATTCTGCGCTTATTATGGTCAGTAGGCGCTTTCGGTGACCCGCGGGTTTCTTTTCGGGCAGCTGGTTCCGAGCCATCACCGCCCATTTCTGCGAGGAGCCTTGCCCACGGGCTCGGCCAGCAAACGGCCAACCGTTTTAGCCGAGATAGCAAACGCTATTGGTCTAGCTTTTGGACGGTTCTATGAGGCTTACGACCGACTGATGTCCCGGTGGAGCCAACGGATTGGGCAGCAATCTCACTGCACAACGTCCGAACGCTTTGGTTCCTGTGGGAAAGAAAGCATCACGTTCAGCATGCTTTTTACTACTGTACCCTACTACGGATATAGCTGCTGATAGCTCAGGTCTATGTTCGCGAAAGACAGCAGCAGCAGCAACCCGAGCATACAGAAGCACCACCGTCATCATTACTCTGTTACGCCCAGCCTCCAGACTTTTTGGCTTGATAAACAGAGCTCTTATTCCAAACATTAGCGTCCTATCCTTTCTCCCCCTTGTTGGCATAACAGTATTGTGGCGACTAATTCCCAAGTGGGCGTAGGCAAGCATGTGATCAGTCTTCCCAAGGCCTTCAGACTCCTGGACACTCCACCAATACCTTCCCCTCCACGTTAGAGGCTGGCTTTGGCAATTTCTTCATGAGTACCCTCAAGATTATTCCCCGAGAGTCTTCTCATCACCGTCAAGACTAGGCCTGTGGACAAATACCAACTCGACGGTTCGAGTCAAGAGGCCAGACCTCAAAACAGGTTCTAGTCATCTCACGCCAGTTTAAGGTTTGATATGCCGCCACGACGCTGCCCAGAGCTCTGTGGTAGATGGAGCTAGGCCAGGGCACAGTGCAGGCAGACCTGTACCTCAGACCAAAGCCGGGTGTGTTCCGGGCTTTAGTAGTACTTCGTACTCGGCTTTAGATCTTCTACCCACACGCCTTACAGACGACCTGGTGTTGTGTTTGTCATTCTAGTGGAATGGGTAAATGGTATGACCCCTTACCAAAGTATGTATGTTCTGCAGTGCGAGCAGTAGGTCTCACGTGCTGTTGAGAGTCCACTGGGACCTATGACTGCTGCTGGCATCTCCTTTCTTCTTTTCCTGCTCACCTTTCCCACGCATGGTTGCCCAGCCCGCCTCAACGTGTTACCAGAAAGGTACTACCGAGGTCAAAGTCCATCTTCTCAATGGTGGCAGACCCCCACTACCCATTTGGCTCTTTCGGCGGCGGCTTCTGGGAGGAGGCGATCGGCTCCTTTGTTACTTGAGGCCCGAAAAAGCTGATCTTGATTGTATATTCAAAGTCGAAAGGAAGAAAGGTAGCCAGTAGGTGTTTGACTGACTACCTAGAATACATAGCAAGTTAGCTCTGCTTTCCACGATTCGATAGTACCCTCGCAGTACGGTACAAGTACCGTAGATCTTCTCACTTGACCAGCATGACCCAGCCTCAGATATGGAAATGTCCGAAGACGTGGCCACCATCCCCACGCGAGGGTCCAGCAAGAGTTTCTCTGGCTTTTAGTCCCGTCTCTCAGCCTCAATTGGAAAAGCGTCCGTTTGCATTACCATAATACATATATCGACGCCGACATCAAGCCATGGCAAATAAGCAAGTCTTGAAGCAATGCCCCCTTCCCCTTTTTCCTTCTACAAATAGCCCCTCACCAGGAGTGAGACCGGACCGGATGTTTCTTAGATGAGACGGATGCTTATTCGCAAAGACCACCTGTGTTATTGAGACGTTAGGGGCGATGAACCGGCCCAAATTCCTACATAACCACTATACCGAAGATGCCTGAGAGGCCGTGAAAGAGTGGTGTCGAGCGAATGAATGTTTCATATGGTCGCTGCTTCGAATGTTCCCTTTTCCGGAGGTGCATGTGTGTGGCTTACATAGCGCAGAGAGGGCTAAGACATCGGGAAGGTGCATCTGGGGACAGTAAATGAGGTTGGTGGCTACCTCTTTCCGTCAAGCCACTGCCGTTTGCAGACCGCGCTTCCTGCTCTAGCTTCATGATCGATCATCAGAAGCATGGAGCAGCGGACCAACAACATGCAAGTAAACCGAGAATCAGTGATGCATGCTACTTATGCAGCAGCATCTTCATTGTCAGAACGCTGAACAAGCCTTGACGCCCAACGTACTCCAACTTGCAAGTTCCAACATAGCCAACCGGACGAGTCGCTTGCTTATTAGCTGCACTGGGTAGGTGTCGAAGCAGTGACATCCGGTCTCACTCCTTCTCTCGCCATCTATCGAATACCTGTGATCTCGAATCCTATCTCTCACCCTCTGCGGACCTCGACTGAAGTGGCTGCTCGTCAAGCCTGCAGCTATCCAGAATTCCTTGGCTGGGTCTGTTACACTGCCTGTCAAACTACTTGACTACCCAGACTTTGGTCGCCCAGACCGTGTGAGTTGCCCGCCAGATATCAGATACCGAGGAAGAAGGATGTGCCTGCTCGGGATGCGTTTAGATTCCAAATATTGACGGCTGATTTCAATCTGATGCTAATAACCACGTCTTTCCCTTCAGATGGACGCCACACTTCTCTAGCGCAAAGCCTCGACCTTTCTTTTTCTGTGGACCCCCCCCCCCTCCCGTTCTATTCCCTCAGCCAGCCGAGACACTCCTCGACAGGTACTTCGGTACGCGGAACCCAGCCAACCTTTGGGACTCGTCAACTCGCTTGGGTACCGGTACTTGATGCGCTTCTGATTCCCTGGCCTGGGCCTTCCCTGACTGAATCTGATCGAGCTCTCCCGGATGTTTTCGAGACACACCCCTCCCTGCATCATCACCTTGACCTCACCACCAGTACAGCACCCCGAACACAGCTCGCAACTCTCAACTTACCGCCAAAAAAGCCTTGTTGTGCAACCGCGAATATCACAACCCTCAGCTAAACTACCTGCTCTTCCTCAATACACAGGCGACTGTCAAGTCGACGTTCTAAAACCCTGTCCGTGATCGTCTCACTTCCGCATCAGTTGCGCCTCGCCTCGTTGGGCTGCGTGCTGGGATCTGCATTGATCAAGCTTCACTCCTTCCGACTGTGTGAACGTGCCTGATCTAGTGAGAAGCTTTCTTCTTAGTTGGGTACCCAAGTCTAAAAAGAAGCCCGCTACCTCATTCCCGCCTTGTTGTTGAGCGCAACCTGCTCCTCCTCAATCAACGGCTCAATTCACTGCAACTCTCCTGATATAAAAAGTCGGCCCAACCGCTCTTTGTCAAACCAGCCTCTCCCTGCCAAAAAGTCTTCCGTCCACCCTTCTAGTCTTGTTGCCCTCCACCCCCGACTTGGGTACTGAACGCGACAAGCCCCCAGCTCGCACACAGCGTAGACACGAGCAAGCAACCAAAAGAGGAGACGTTGCGGCGCATCAAACAGGCGAATCGGACGTCTGGATCATCCGGATCTTGCGACTTATCCCTGTGAGACCCTGCTACGGCTTTCAAAGCCGACGAGATCGTCAAAGCCACGCCTTGTCATGCGAGGAGCTCGTTGCGTGGGCCGCCAGGATTCTCCCAGTTCATCAACGCCAGCCGTTTGACAAGTCAGCATTCACGCAATTTGCTGGCGCACTCTTGTCGCGAGCCATACCAGAGAGAAGGGCGTCTTCCTGTAGGAGTCTTCCGCGAATCTCGCGACATTTCGTCCAGCGTCTGTCCCCTTTGGACGAGGCATGATTTTGGCCCTTCTAGCGCAAACCCAGCCCAACCCCCAAGCGCAAAATAGCCTTCGACCCGACCCCTCCCCCTCCCCCCTACGGGAACCATTGATACCGACTTCCTTTCGCTTTCTACGAGACGCGAGGCACGTCTGCTACCTGACACAACACGGCCCGCCATTGGACGTCCTTGTGCTGCGCAAAAAAGGTCGTCCCGCAACAATCAACACATCGTGCAACGAAACTAGATCTTCGCGACAAGTTCTTTTGCCCACCCCCCACAAACACTAAAAACAAGTCGCTTGCAAGAATACGCCGCAAGCTTGGCTGGTCTCTGACCTCCCATTCGGTTCCTCTCCCGTTTGCACCACCTTGGAACGTTGCGCCGCGTCTTCTTTTCGTGTCGGCGCGATCCTAGACCACGAACACGTCCCACAACGCACTCTTTCGCACGAGTGCTACATCAAGCGACGGTCGCTCAGCCGAATCGCGTCGCAAACTGGCCCTTTTGACCCCACCAGCAGCGGTAGGCTCGCCAAACAAGGCGTCAAGAACCAACGCGCTTCCTGAGGGCATGGAGGACAACAATCGTCGCAGGAGGCAGAATGATCCGCCCCTCCCGCACAACACCAATCAGAGATACCACCAGACAGTGCAGAACCCACAGCAGCAGCAGCAACAACAGCAGCAGCAGCAGACTCACCGCAGCATGACAGGCTCCTCTTCCGATAGGTATCGAACCCCCGGCATCAATACCTCCCCCCCGTCAGCGGGGCGGACGGGTATGGGGGGAGCATCCGCTGGATACGGCGGTTACTACCAAGACCCTTCGTCGGCGACCGGTTTTTCGGCTACCACTGGAATGCCGCAAAACGCGATGAATTACCAGCAGCAAGCCGCGACCGGATACACACCAGACGCTCGGCAAACGCAGAACTTTGCTGGCTCGTACAACCCGCAGAACATGATGTATAATGTTCAACAAGCGGGTGCACAAGGCACAGGTGTTTATGACAACTCAGGCAGCTCATTCGACACGCGGCCGACTGCAGCAGTTCCGCAGATTATGCCAACGGAACTTGCAAACAACTTTTACAGCGAATCACCCAACACCGCCACTGCTTCGGCTATGCAGCAGCAGCCGCCCTCCACTGCACAGTCGGCAGGTGTATATCAACAAGGTTCGGCAGACAACAGGAACACCATGCTCAACTATTCCAGCAACGTCCCTAGCATGGGAGCCATTGCCACTCAGGCGACGTCCTCGGTGCCGGATGTCAACATGGAAGAATCTGGAGACTACCAAAGCACCAACACCGACCTCAACCAAGCGTACACGCAGTATCAAGACGCACTGAAGGAGGTCGCCGCCAACATCGCCAAGGGCCAATTGGCCACGGCTGGCGAGTCTTTGCGCAGTGTTTCCGAATGGCTCCTTAGCAACGTGAACGAACTCGGTATGTTTGGCCTGCTTCCGTAGATTCGATCCCCTCCCAAGTACTTGACGTGCATCATCATCATAATCGTCACGGGCAAGGTTGACTGACCCTGCCGTCTTGACAAACAGGACTCACCTCGGACGACCAGAGCCTCCACGCCGACAGGATCAAGCTTTGGAACGACTTCAACAACTGTTGGCTTGCTATCTTCCAAAAGCAGAAGGACCTGCTCGAGTCAAGCTCGCAGCGTGGCCAGACTCTGCTCAGCGAGGAGTCCGTCCAGAAGATGATGGACGACCTGATTCGACACTGCGACAACATCGAGAGATTTGGTCTGGTGGACTACCAGTACGGTGTCTGGGAGGAGCAGGTGGTAGCAAGTAAGTTTGGCGTAGTCCTGTCTCATGCCTTGCTGAGTGATGCACTAACACCGAGGGCAACACAGTTGCCATAGATTGCCTCGACCTCATGAAGGACGAATCCGCTGGCGCGACGGCTGGCGCAAGCCGGTAAAGTTGACGCTCGTGTCTACTCCAGCGCGCAGCGCCAGTACACGAAAGGCGCTTGCTCGTGACTGCGTGGCATGGTTATTCGATACTTGCGCGAGAGTTCGGGTTCGATGCGTTCCAATTGTGCGACAGAAAAGACCAAAGTGGAAGTGGACAGGCCTCGGGATTCATTGGAGCCTACAGGGTCATGGGTGGATGGCAGGAGTGCTTATTATTCGGAGGCGTCGGGCAGGCTGGCAGGTCGCGGGGCACACCCACTGTGCCGCCGCCATATAAAGGCTGTGACGTTCGGACTCGATACGCAAGGCACGGCGAGGCTTTCGATTCCCACAACGGCGAGTATGCGATTTACTCTCTCCCGGGGCGACCTTATCAGATTTCTCGCCCAAAATGACGCTTAGACTGTGGAAAGGGTCCTCACGGGCAAAGTGCGATGCGTTTGGTTCTCACTCTAGTGTATGAATATTTTTTTCTACTTTCTTACTCTTCTGTCATGTTTACCATGGGGGCGGCCAAAAAAAAAATGGTGGGCAGGGGGTGGGGGGTTTTTGGTGCCTGGGGGTAAAAGGAAAAGTGTGGATATGATGATGCAGGGCTGCACCAAATTTTTAGATGGGTGGGTGGTTTGTCTTCTCTGGGGTGGCTTTTTCGCCCTTGCTTCTTGGCCCTCACGTGCAGTGAGGTAGGGCAGGGTTTGGCAACCATTCTCCCTAGCCGTTCTTGTGCATATTGTGTTTATAGGGGAGGCTGGGTACTGCGTACAGACTACTTGTATTGTACATAGATTCCAGCTTTGCTCAGTGTTGAGGCTAGGCGATTGTTTTTTGTGCCTGGCACATGTGGCATGGTGTTTTATGCCGTGTATTCTAGATACCACAGGACAAACTAAGAGACAGTACGATGATGTGTGTGGATTGAAATTCAGCAGACATAGCAAGATTAATGTGAAGTTCATTTGCAGCAAGATTTGAAGGGATGATGATGTGGCATTGTTGATCAATGGGCATTTGAATACGGTGGATGGAGTTTGCCGAGACGAGACAGGATCAGCCAGCCACATCTAGCCAGGCACATTGGATGTCGTACAGCACAGGGAAGGGCGATACCAATTCACTGGGACCAACAAGAAGGGGGGAGCCCAGTAGGTTGCAGTATGGAGCATTTGGGATCTCGTGGCTTTTCGGGACCCTTCTTTTGCTCGGCAATCACGATTAGCGACGGCTTGTTTTGTTTCCCTTTGCGGTCTGTGTCGTGTCTCATGGGCCAGCCCAATTCTTGCCAAAGTACCTAGGTAGCTTGGAGAGGAGAGAAAGGCAAAGAGGGTGAGCCATGTTGGTGAGTGTCCAGCAAGTCCATGTCGGCAGGGCGGACTGGGATATCTTGTCCACAGCCTGGTGAGATGTCATGCTGTAGCGTTGAGCATTTCCCATTTGGGCGGCAGCATCCCTCCGTTTCTGGACAGCAGACAGCGGGAGCTAAACCTTCCCGCCCCAAGGCTACCCCTTCCACAGGGCCTCACAACTGGATTGTTTAGGGTTCGGCAGTGGTCTTTTTTCGACGACATGCCTTCTCCTCAAGTCCCACCTTTCAAAGTTTGTGCGTTGGCCCCAAACTCGTCCACATTACCAAAACAGCGCACAGTTCTTCTTCCATTTTGGACTCCGGTCATTCGATACCATGGCAGATCAGACATCGAGTCCCCGGCCTTGACTTGCGCTGGGCGATCATGTCTTTGGGCGAGATCTGCTGGCGACGGACGAGCGGACGAGCAGCGGGGAGGTTGGTCGGTGGGTGGGAATTGAACGGAACATTGAACGGGGAGGTCCTGGCCTGTCAAGAAAGAAAAAAGTCGCAGACTCACAGCAGGCCTGGAGAGATACTTTCAGGGCACAGGGTATAGGGGCATGGGCGCATCGGGGTGTATGGGTGCTGTGACTGCATTCTGCCGGGCGCTTGCAGGCTACGGAGTACATGCCTAGGACCGAAAAAGGGCAACGTTGTACTGTACAGAAGCGGTTCCCTCTGCTGCTGCTGCTGCTGCTACTGTTGCTGCTGCTGCTGCTGCTTCTTCTCCCTCGGCTGCAGTCATGATTGGCTTGCTCGGAATATTTTCCCATTCGCCTTGTTGCTTTTTGGGGTTGCGCTGTGTACGATTTCAGTCTGATGCTCTCAGCCCTGGGAGGCTAGTACCACAGTATTTCGCAAGGACAGGGCCATCTTGGGAAAACGAACAGGCCCATGGGGTCAGGTAACGCCCGGTGGATAGCCAGGGCCGGGAAAAGAGCTTGAGCTGGGACAACAAATCTTGCTTATGCTTGCTGCTGGTCCCTGCTTGCATGCAGACACCCGACTCTGTCAGATTTCAGCCACAAAGACTCCACTGTGCTGCAGCGCAGCAACTGTCAAGATCTGCCCCCCCGAGCTGGAGCCAAGCATGATGCCCGGATGCGCGTACTGTACCTGCCCAACTTGACTGCCACCCCAAGATCATCCAAATCATTTGGTGCCTTCTGAAAGGGAGCAGATGCACGAAACTTAGCAGGCCGGGCTGTGGGAGGTTGCCTGAAACCTGGAAAACTGCCACAGCTGCCACACACGAAGGGATACAAAGTACACCGCTCCAAACAGGCTCTTCCCAAAGCGGGTTCCTTTTACGACACATCACAAAACCAAACCACATCTGATCCCAGGTCCACCGGTGAGCTGGCACGCCCGGCGCCCAGGCCGGTCAGCAGACGAAAACGAACCCCCTCCCCCCTGGCCGCCCCTGCAGCCCAGCTGGCACACATCATACCGGCACGATACATGCACAATCAGATCAAGATCTATTTTACCACTCGAAATGGATACAAGAGCCACAGAAGGGAATCTCCGACCCGAAACCCCGGAAGCGAGGCCGGGGGGTCTGTGAGAGTTGAATGCCCTCTCTGTCTCAACTCTCACGCGAACAGTCTTCTTTTCTACCAGCGCATTGCGTATGGTAGCTTGGCTTGCTGGAAGGGACTGATTCGTACTCTGTCTACGTACGTTGTGGCCGATGGTCTACCACCTTTGTTTTCCCATGCTCTCAAGACCACCCTCAGCAGGTCAAATAGGGCGCATGGATGGGCTGTCACTGGTGAGGCATGGTCCTGACACGGCCAGCGCCCTATCTAGCATCCTATACATTGTTTGCTTTTCCTCCCAACAAACAAACAACATACTGCGCAATACCTGAGAGTGTGCTGGCTATGGGTGCAGTTACCCGCTCGAATGGAACATTGCAAATTGGCAGCTTCCTAGCCAGGATCTTGCCTATTCTTTGGAGGAATGAGTGTCCCACGAGCGATCCATCGAACGACGCCGGAAAGAGCCGCTTTCGCGCGGATTCAGTACTTTGTAAGGAGTCATGGGGCTTCTGGGGCAGCTCCAGTGACTAGACTGCAAGGCAAAGGCTACGAAACGGCGCCCAAGGACATTGCGTATCACCATACAGAGTCAGATAGGACTGGCAGTCTTCTGCATACGTCCAAGCCGCGATGAACGCCCGAGAAACAGCCACAAGTGCCCCGGTGGTGTACAAGACACAGCACGTTACCCATAGCATCTTCACGGCAACCGGGCGTGGAGCTCTTGCAGCGCTCAACGTACACGCGAGCCCACAAGTCAAGAGGCGAAGCAAGCCAACGCAATGGCCTTCCCGTCGTCCAGCAGGCGAATACGATAATTCTATATACGACCCAATACTGGACGGGGACGGGGGCCTCATCCAAACCGCCAAACCGCCAAACTGCCATAACAGACGCCACCCTAGCCCAGCCCACGGGACAAGTACAAACGCCCACACCCTACCCCCACGCGCCCCATCTCTCTTTGTCGCAGTACATGGCGGTGGATCTGCAGATCTCCTGCTTGTCATTTTTAGGTATTTCCCGCCAGAAGTACATGTACAGTGGCATTCTCGGATCTAAGATCCCCCCCCCCCTCTGGGCCCCAGGGACCGGTCAGCCCTTCCGCTGCGCGTGTGGTCCCTGGGGGGCAAGGGGGCTCCTCTCAGTATGCACGTTCCCGCGACAGGAGACCCAGCGAGCGGTTCGCTTACTTCGTCCCTGCATGACGCCCTCGTGCACCTTGTCCTCGTCGATACAAAGGTATTTGCTCTCGAGCCCTCATCCCTCCCCTCGCAGCATCGCGTCCATCGCGGCCCGAGCCCTAGGAGGGGCCCTTTTTTTCTTCCCGCACAGATCAAGATCGATGGGTGGAGGAGGGACGCAGGGTACAGCACGGACCAACCCACACCCACCTGCGGCATGGTTCTGGGTTAAAAAAGTGAGGCGACCGCCTCGAGCTGTGATCCCGGGCCTTCTCAGCTGGATCGGAGAAGGCAAGAAAAGGTACGTGCCGCCCGCCCGCCTGTCCGCGTCCCATGACGGTGATCTGCTGCACGAGGATGAATCCGAGGCTCTGGGTAAGGGGTGGGGCCTTGTTTCCTGCGTGGTGGTTGTCTGGCACATGCAATGCTCCACTGATGTCAATACTAGGTACCTGACCGAATTTGACATGTCTACTGTGACTTGTTCTCGGCCTGGCTGGTGGTTTGGGCTTGTTGCGGCAGCTTTGCCCGGGCCCATAGGCTGTGTCGGACTACACCCTGACAGCCTCGTTCCTGGGATGCCCTTGATGTGCGCTGCACTACAGAATGCGTTGGAGGCCTGCTCTGCTCAGACCATGACTTTTTCCAAGGCAGAGAGAGTGTGTGGGGGAAGCTTTGTGGCCGCAAGCACGCTCGAGCAGCCCCCGGACGCGCTGACTGAACGGTGCCATGGGCCAGCCAGAGAGACCGAGATCTCACTCCATTATGCACCCATCATATACCAACACGGATTTCACTACCTAGGTAGTCACCGCAACAAGATACTAAGCAAAGCGCGAGCCAGTCCGAGGTTTCCAGTGCCTTATTTGGCCCCCAAGACGTTATGGCAGCCACTCTCGCGTGCCGTTCCACAGCAGAACTGGTGCTGGTCCAGAGCTGGTGCTGTTGGCCCATGCGCAACTATCCCATGCGCGTTTTGCCCGAATTTCACTTCTCAAGCGAGGGCTTAAATTGTAAGCGCAAACACATGACACACAAATATTGACTGGATGATTTGGCCGTCTCCACACCAGATTCTTAGGTCGTATGTCGCGTGCATGGATGGAGCCAGGCTTGAAACCAGGGCAAAATGAGGCATATAAATAATGCTGCGTGACGACTTTTAGAGTCGCTGAGGCGCGGTTTGCAGTTGTTTTTGTCTTGCTCTCGCCCGCGTCCCAACATCGAACGCTCTCACTGCCTGGCAGCTCGTTTACATCCCGCGAAACCAGAGGTCTCTCTCTTGAGTTTTTTTTTTTTTTCTTTTGTGCAGGTCTATACTCATAGCGTTTCGTGACCTTGCAAAGGATATTGGGCTATCCAGTGATATCGAAACTGGCTATGGCCAGGGGCACACACAAAACCTCCCGCTGGACTCGAGGTGGCCACCTGGGTACCCAGGTGGTCACCCAAATTTGTCCTTCTTCTTTTCGGAGGATAAACTACTCAGGGTATTTCAGATCCTGAGCCCTGTAGCCGGAACCACCAGCTATATCCAAAGCTATTCTGAAGTTGTCCATGCATGCGACAGATTGCAGAATACTGAACTGATGTCACCGTTCCTGGGCTGGCTTGCAGGATTGAGACCGCCTTTATGGCCACACACATACACCACAGCTTGCTCACAGCTTCCTGGGTGTTCGCACGGTCCCATCGACTCAATCATTTCGCGCATATATTCGAGAGCTTCAGGATGAGATGGAAAGTCCAAGTAAGTGAAAGATATAGGCAGACCAGCGGGGAGCGGCCGCCTCCCCTTCCCCCTCCCCTCCTGTGCGCTCTTCAAATGCCTACATGTCATTGCAACGGTGTTGTTGCAGCTTTTAGATGTTTATCTTCATGACTAGCTAGAGGCTTTCTCTTGAACGCTGCGAGCGGAACTCAGTGACAGCCACGAATATAGGTTGCAAGCACCTTGGTCAAAAACTTGACAGCAGACAGCCCACCTTGATGCCTCTGTATACATCTTGATCAATGAGTCACAGACGGTGTACAATATGAAAGCGCTCTAAATTCTATAATGATGCTCTTTGGCATTTACCAGAAACCCAATCACAGACGTAAAGCTGATGTACTGTATTTCAGCAATGATACAAACGACCTTGTGACCTGGACGACGAAGCCCCGTCCCCATTGCAACGGGCTTCGGTTTGAAGGTTTTGATATAAATCTGGATGTGAAACCAAGGCACATATTGCAGATTTTGATGTTTAATCCTTGGAAGCTATCGGATGAACAAAATCTTACCCAGGTAGTGCCTGCTGTAATTACAGTATTGTGATATAAGCCCAACACTTCGATGGACCCAAGAGGTCTACTAAAAGGTCAAGATAGGTAATCAGCAATATGTATCAATCGTGTGTATACAACTCATTAGCGTGTCCAATCGGAAATTATGTGAGATAATTAGCTCGTGACTTCATGTAGGGTTTGTAAGTGCTTGAAACCTTGGAACTACCTGGGTAGCTGAAGACTCTGAAATTCTAGTAACTTGAATTTACCTCAATGACTTAAGTAGTGAAATTTCGTTGACTGTAAATGTATCTACAGTACCTCTGTATGCCAAGTAGATACAGGGCTTCCAAGGTTTGTGACCGACATACACATACTGTATGTACTCGTGTACATTGATTCCAGGTTTGTGCCATCGTCTTGGCCATGGTCACCACCCTGCGCAGGCTTCAGATTTTTGAATGATTGGTGGGATCGTGCTTAGGCTAACATTTGCTTTACTCAAGTGCTCCGAGTCCGATGTTGCTCCCCAGCTTCAGCGCTCCTTACCGACCACCTTTAAATCTTCCAGTTGCATTGAGATATGACGAGCTTCATGAAAGTGTACGGGTAGTTTTTCCACCGTTTTATTCTCACAAATTGTCACCTAATCTCAACCTTTGTAGTGGCCATACGGCACGGGTTTAACTTCATATCCATATTTATATGTCAATCTGGCGCTCAGCATTCCCTGGTTGCGAGCACTTCCTAGCCGTCCTGAAAACACTGTGGGTTGGGAGGTCTCTCGTACAATGCGGTGATGCGCTCCAGCGTGCTCAATGCGCCTCTTCATAGAATCCATGAAGGCTTGTTGTGATGCCTGCGCCTCGGTGCAGCCCATGTACCGTCGTTCGAGCTTTCCGGTTTTGTAGTTGATGGCTTGCACGCTTTTGAACCCCTCCTCAGGAATAGAATCCAGCAAGGAGGACCTGAGAGGAGAAGAGCTGAGCAGATAACTTTTTGAAAAGAGTGGGTCTCGCCTTGGGTGGGCTTGTTGGTCGCATGGAATTCGGACGGCCTTGAGCTCTGTGAAACGGTTCTCTTGGGTCTTGATGTATGAATACCATATCATGGTTCCGACCAAGATGGTCAAGTGTGGGATCATGTCTCCCAGGGTCAAGAAGAAGGCGCGTGCGACAGACAGAACTATGACAGCCATGATCGATTCTGTGTCGTTGATAATGTGGTGTGGTGTAGCTTGATGTTCGTGGATGATAATTTTGAAAGGGCTGTAGCCGTATCAAAGTGATGCTTGAACTTGCGCAGGGATTTTACGAAGTTACCGAGAAGAGAAAAGAGACAAAAAAAAAAAAAAAGGGGGGCGGGGGGGGGGGGGGGGGGGGTCTTGTCATATATAGAATATAGTAGGAGCTTGAGGCTGGGCAGGTCCTGGGGACC
>PYFS01001693.1:0-30115 GCA_003671545.1 Ophiognomonia clavigignenti-juglandacearum | reverse complement strand
ACTATACTATAATATAACTATAACTTATATTTAGGTCTGATTACGTAAGCAGGTCACGTGACAGAACCTTCTAGAAACTACCAGAATCGCTATTACCGGAAATACTTAATTACGATTATAAATCAATTATTTCTGGAAGATTCTGTGTGAGTCATCACATGATACGATTATGACTCATCGTTAATAATATAATGAAGCTATTCCCAAAGAGGCTTAGCTATCAGGCTTATCGGGCTAAAGATATAACCCGAGAAGCCGAAATCAAAAACTATATATATTACGGTTCTCTCCTCCTTTTAGCTATTCTAGTTAGTAAGAGGAATAACGCTAATATAACGACTATATCCAACATATCTACCGATTATTCTACTCTTTGATTATTCATCACCCTAGTCCCTTTTTGGCCTAGCACCCTCAAACCTACGGCTATACCCTATATACGATCATTTATCTTACAAATACGGGCTGCGTTATCGATTGGATTCCTCGATATACTAAGGCAAATTGCTATATATATTATAAAAAGCGAATAATCGTCGCCACCTATATCGACGACCTGCTTTTAATAAGCCTAAATTCAAGCGCTATCACAAAGATATATAAAGCCCTCGTTTATAATTTCGAGCTAAAGGATTTAAATAACGTACGATACTTCCTAAGCGTCCGAATTATATATAACCGCTCCGCACATACGATTATGCTATCCTAAGACGCCTACGTAACACGCACTTTCGATACCCTCGGCCTCTATGGCCTCAAGCCCTTTTCTATTCCATTTATATCCGGCTTTCTCGTTTTCGCCGTGCTAAATAAAGGCACCGCCGCTCCTTAAAAAGTTCATATATACCAATCTCGTAACGGAAACCTTATACACGCGATGACCCAAACGCGTCCGGATATCTATTTCCTAATAAGAGTGACATTACGCTTCGCCTATAACCCTTCAAGCGGTTACGAAGCGATTCTACAATATGGCTTCAGGTATTGGAATAATACGTAGGATTACGGCCTGCTATTAAGAGGAAAAAACACTAGACCCCTTACCGTCCTCCACTAAAACGACGATAACTTCAGCATCAATCAAAAAGCCGAGGACGCCATAAATGTTTCCGTTCGGATTGATTCTAATTAGAAGGATAGCAAATCAAACGGGAAATCAACTTATAGCTTCACAATAGTTATGAACGACTCCTTAACGGTCGCTTAGAAATTTAGATTCTCTAATAAAATAATGAACAACATTATAATTGCCGAATATCACGGTATTGCTAAAGGCGCATTTTCGCTATTATGGCTTATTAACCTATTTATAGAACTACGCATCAACGCACGCTTTAATATCAAATATAATAACGTTAATATAGTGAAGTTTACTAAGAACCCCGAATTCTATCAACGGATTGGCTATATACCCTTAAACGAATTATTTATACGAGACGAGATTAAAAGCGGTCGGATTAAGATGGATTGGGTTTTAATAAAGCTTTAGAGGGCTAATAGGCTTACCAAGCCTTTAAACGGGCCCCGGCATAATATTTTAATAGTTAGGCTTAGAGTGATGAAGATTTAAAGGTTAGAAATAACCGCTCTATATAAAACTAGCGATATATCTCTTTATTATTTCTCTATTATCTCTCCTACTATTTCTCTTTATGCTACAACAGCACTATTACTAATAGCGTCACATAATTGACGGCTAAATCGCGAGTACCGGTTCAAAGGGAGGTGTTAAGAATGCCCCGGTTCTCCCGATTAGGAAACTACGATATTTCCGGTACGTTGTACGGAAACAACAGACGCCGTTGTGGATATTTAGGTCTCCGAGAACGGCCTCTTCAGATAAGAGGAATCGGATATTCCGGCTGTGCCTCTCGAGGAGTTGGTTTTGGTGAGGATCGTGTG
Organism: Ophiognomonia clavigignenti-juglandacearum; assembly: GCA_003671545.1. NCBI lineage: Eukaryota > Fungi > Ascomycota > Sordariomycetes > Diaporthales > Gnomoniaceae > Ophiognomonia > Ophiognomonia clavigignenti-juglandacearum. Next base: position 28,213 of record PYFS01001693.1, on the reverse strand, counting down.
GGCTATATATACTGAGGTGGTCCTGCGAGAAACAGCTGTTAGTCTTTTGGATCTGTATACGAATTCAACACTCTTTTGATCCCCTATCTATTTCAACAGATAGGATGGCCCAGATACCTGACTGAAATGGCCAGTGTGCAATGCGTTTACAAAAGCTAGATGGTGTGACGGGAGCTCGCCTGTCTACTGTGGCACAAGGCCCAAAGGGGCTTTGGCTGCTCGAGGAGTAGTCGACGGGCGTGTATATGAACCGTCACGGTAGCGTCAGGTCGCGGTGAAAGCCGTGAAAAATCGATGGGTAAGCCTTAGAGTTTCAGCGGAGAGAAATGCCACACTACCATACAGTATTCTCCTATATAGTTTGTGGCAAGACGCATGCCATGCTCACAAAGCTTGTTTTGTCAAAAATAGCGTATAATCATTAGCTACATAGAATTCCTCACTTCAAGGAATGAGTACCTATCGCCCTATGCCCGAACACCTCTAGCAGTCGGTGTGAAAGTAGGATCCGCTGGCATCGCAGAGTCCGTGGCTGATTCTCCGTCTTCCGTGGGGTCATCATTTGGCGCCGAAGCAATTCCTGTTGCCGTCGGGGTAGTGTTCCCGGCATCGGTGGGAGTCGGAGTCGGAGTCGTCGCAGAGCCGCAATCCGCCGCCGGTTCACCTTCGATGCCGTTGTAGACAGACGCGGCGTATGCGGCGTCCAAGGTTGCCTGGAAGTTGGCGTCGTTGAAAGGGCAGCGGGTCAACTCGTAGATAATCCCGTTGAACTGTGCCTGCGCCGCCTCGGGCAGTTTGTCCCAGCTGATCAAGGGAGAGCTAATGTCCCACTGGCTCCTGGCTGTTGCGGGAAACAGGTTGACTTGGCCGTTGTAGCCAACGATGGGGTGGGTGTTGCCCTCGCCGTTGTCTCCGACGGTGTACATGCCGGCCCGGGGCTGGGTCGTATCCCAAGCGGTAACAGCTGAGCCAGTGGAATAGGTAACACCTACAGCGTCGAAGTCGGCGCCAGCAGCAGCATCGCACACGTCCGTGTGCAGCCAGACTACTGCCGATAAGTAGAAATGCCTGTGCCGTTCCTCGTTGGTCTGGACCTTGGGTATGTACCATGAGTACAAGACAGCGGTACGGCCATTGGAAGTTCCCACTCTGGAGTAGACTTGGCCACCCTGGTTGCCTTCGTCACGACAATCCGAGCGACTCTTGCCTGTGGGTGAAAGTCCGGCACTGTTGGAGTATATATGTTAGAAGTGTCTGGCGAGGGCATGAGAGCGTTATCAATGAGTTCGTACCCGTGAAATCCTTCGCTATCGACAGCCGCATAAGGCAAACATCCGGCTTCATTACTGAGCCAAGGCTTGAAGCGCTCTTCCAGCTCGCCGACGCGGCCACCCGCTAATGATTGCTGCAACGGCCTGATATCGGTGTGGGGCTTCCACTTGTCTTCAAAAGCGATGTCTCCGGCCCGTTCATGTAAGGAACGGGAAGCAGTGAGTGTTGCCAACCCGAGGGAAAGTACGGTCGCGTATGGGAATCGCATGGTTGGTGCTGTGTGGTAAGGACAGGATAAAGGCGCAGACGGAAAATCAGCAATGAAATAACGAGTGTAGAAAGGAAAGAATTTAGGCACGGACACCTGTGCAGACGAGTTGCAAATAAAGAGTGAGTGGAGATGATGAGAATAGGGAATGACCAAACTTAAGAAAGTGAGGAGGGATAAATTATATACGAGGACAGCTTGATACTACTTGCTCAGGGTTTTGAAGAGCCAACCATTCCTGTTTGCTGAAACATACAGTACAGCCTCGACTATCTCGATCTTCTTCGCAGATAGTGGTCAGCATACAGTGGTTCCCCCGGATTTAGAATATCTAGATTTAGAATATACCCCTGCTTCCATGTGAAAATAGACTTAATTTATTATGTTCTCTTGACTTGGAAGAAAAAAAACTTGGGCTACCATGGTTTCATATGGGGGGAGCCACTATATTTAGTGTGAGCCACTCAATGATTTGCAAGGATGACAGAGCAAACATTCGGGAAACGCAGCAGCCAGCAGATTAATTACGGCGCACAGCCGCTTCCCCCGGCTGGAGTGCAGAGTATATACCAAGTACACACGTACACTGCCCAGGAAACGTGATCGGCCGGTATCCGAGTGCCACTTTTTGGGAAACAGTGGGCGGCTGTGGCCGTCGCTGGTTGATGTTCCATGGCATGGGCGTACTTCAATACCTGAAATAGACAAGGACGCACACAACTGACCGGCACGAATCAGTGACATGCAGTCGATGGACACGCAGGTCTTATAAAAGAAGACGGTAAAACAAGACTTCGCGATAGACGAACTGCGATCTGTGAGGTTTGACTCGTTACGCGAGGATACGCGAACAAATGCTGTGGCTAAAATATCCTTATCGCGTGGCTTTGTAAACCAGCTCACCAGCGCAGGTCCTCAAGCCGCTCTTGACACCTGGAAACACCGTTAGTATTCTTCTATTTTTGCACAAAAACGTTTATAGTTTATAGTTTAGTCAGTAGTGGCTTTCCACGAACATGTCTTGACGTACATAAGTATTAAGTAGGCATCTCATATCAGGCCGACACTTTTCCACTGCCACTGTTCAGCTGACCCAAGCCATCTACGTTCTTTCAGTCCATCGTTCATTCATTCATTCTTTAAGTGTCACTCGCTTTTCAAAATGTTTTTCAATCATCTTCTCGCCATTATTCTGGCCCTCGGCTCTATCACCAGCGTCGTAAGTTGAGACAAAGAACTTCAGATTGCTGTAAACTCACACTAACTTGGGTCTCAAGGTCACCAGCCATCCGACTCAGCCCCGGAGTCTACTCCAACCCAGAGCTTTGGTCCGACCCTTCGCTGTACGTACTATCCTTGTGCAAGACAAAAGCAGCGTGACTGACAGTGCCACAGGGTAACCAAGCGTACTTCGCGGAAACCGAAACGGACGAGACCGGCACTCGGTGGGCTTTCTCTGTGTATGCAGAGGGCTACACGGACTCAGACGAGGAAGGCAACCAGCTACCTGTCGACACTCTGTTGGTCAACACCGCCACGAAGCGCCTGACTGTCATGAAGGCTATGAACGGGAACGACAAGACCACTCCTCGCCTCAAGATGCGGCAGGTGCTGAAAGAGTGCTGGAAGCTGGCGGGCCTTGAGCCCTCTGAGGTGAAGGAGGTGCTCGGCTACATGATCTCGAACGATAACATGAAGACTGCGATTGCCACGTGCCGCTCGGGCATGGGCCTGGCGGCAGCTGACTCGTTTGAAATCACGAATGGCGAGACTGACGAGGCCCGCAAAGCTTGCTGGGACGGACTGGGAACGACCATCTTCTCGTCTTCAATCCGAGGCGCGATTAAGGATTTTGATGTCAACAAGGAGCTTGTTGGGATCAAGATCGACAACGGTGGCGATTGGGACCATGCTTACTACGAGTTTGTTTGAACATTAAATCAAAAATATCAATTGTTGCACCTTCAGAAATTGAGAGGTCCTCGTTCCAAATATAATACCACTAGCCCACAGCCGGGTGTAGTAGACCCATCAGCTCACCGCTCTTGCCGACCATGTCATGTGCATCAAGGCCCACCACGACGCCCATTTCTTCATGAATTCATATTGAAACTATGCGAGATACGCTGAGATGAGCCATCTGTGGGACAGCGGGATTTTTTTTACAACTGAACAGCGCAGATTTTCGCAGCTGGCAGTCAGGCTGTCTGTCTAGGGCTCCCGCGCACATCCAGACGCTGTCAGTATTTGTTGTGCACTGTTTAATGGCGACTCAGTAGTAGACGAAGAGTGGACACTATCTCGAGCGGGTCGTAATTGGTGATAGTGTACCGGTATGAGACAAACTCAAGGGCTGTTTTGTGATGCCTTCTAATAAGTTGGAGCCCATACGTAGGTAATCCACAACCAAATCAATATTCGGACCTCTTAATGAGATACTAGGGTTCTTCTGCACTAATATTACAATATGTACGCAGAAAAAAACGAACACCACCTGGGTCCTAGACTCATGAAATATAGGCTCACACCGTCCGCAACCCTTTCCGCCTCCGACATCCCCTACGTGATAACCGTAAGGTTGTCCGACGTAGCCACACATCCATATGGCAGATTGACCGTAGGCGGGATCTTGCCATCATACGCAGCCGACGAGTAGTTGTACGTGGGGCTGAGCATCATGAACTGGCCAACGGTGCTGTTGTTCTCGTCCGCCAGGTCCTTGTACGTCTTCCACTCGCCGAGCGTGAACTGGAACGGCCGGTAGCTGCACAGCGACTCCAAGCACAGCGGCACCTTCACAAACTGGCCCGCGGGCAGGACCGCCGACGCGTCGCCTGTCGTGAGTGCCGTGACGGCGAGGTCCAGCCGGTTGGCGATCTTGGCGTACGTGTCCTGGTTGACGGTGTAGTACAGTCGCGGCCCGCCGAGCAGGCATGCGTTGGTGGAGTTGTAGTTGTCGAGCACGCAGCTCGTGTTGTCGACCTCGTCTGGGCAGACTTCGGCCGGGATGGTGATGGTCTGGCCGACGTTTGGGACGATGCTCTGAACGGAGCCATGTTAGTTCCAAGCTCTCTCAACAGGGGCTGGCTCACCGGTCCGTTCTGAGGCAGGGAGTGACGAACCTCGTCCGCCATGAAGTTGATCCGGGCAATGTCACAGATGCCACGGCCCGTGGCTGCGGCGATGTCGGCGACGGTGGTGCCCTCCACGGTCACTGGGTAGATGCCGATGGTGGTGTTCAGGGCCGAGGTGTCACAAGTGGCGGCGGAGGCGATGGTGGCCGAGGCCAGGACAGCCATCATGGCCACAAGTCCGTTGCGAGCCATAATATGATTCGGGAGTAAGTGCCGTGGACAGACCGAGGACAGGAAAGACGGGAGCGAGTGAACGAGAGTTGGTGGTGGAAAGAGTGAAGCCCTACTCCCACCAACGGCCATTCATCCGGGGAAGCCAAGCTTTGTAGCGTATTTATTATGCTTAAACCATCCTGGCTCACTCAATCTTACCTCCTGACAACCGCTTGCTAATCCTCGTACTCCTTGTGGCTCCATGGCGTATGGTGACCCAGGCCGCGCGCGCAGTTGTCACGATTTTGGGGCTGGCCGCGTGTGTTCGGCGATCCGAGGTGAAGGGTTACTTACGCCCGAGCCCTGGATGCAACCTGAACCCGCTTGCTGCCCCGGACGTTTCAATATTTGGTCGCTTTGCCCTGTCAAAGAGCCAAAAGGAGAAACAGAGCGTCGTGTCGACAGGCTGATAGGCACCCCGTGGGATACGACGGGATGCACAAAGTGCGGTCGCTTCGATACGACAGGATGCACAAAGTGCGGTCGCTTCTCTGTGTCCTCATTCCTCATCTTGCTTGGGAACACAATAGAGCTGAGGCCACGAGCGAATGCAGCAACTTGCTCCAAGTCAGCACGCCTAGAGATGTAGTGAAATTGAAGGAATCGGTTTTGGAGTTGTCTTTATCGCCATTCATGTATCACAAATCGTCGAGATCTGACTGGAGGGCTTTGAATACTTTCCCATTTATAGTGACCCGCCCTTGTACAGCTTCCCGTCCTGCCAAGCCAGCAGCTCGAGTTTAGATTCAGGGACCTGGTCATATGCATGGACATGGATACTTGGTACGCACCGGGAAGGGTTAGGGTCATTCGGTACCTCTGCAATACCTACCTAGGTAGTCAGTTGATAACTAAAAAGATCCAGATATTAGGACTTCTACCTAAGTAGTGTTAGCCTCATACTTGCACTATTAGCGGCATGCTAGATCAGCTCCCAGTACTCGGACCATAAGCAATGGGAACTCGTACCTACCTACGGAGTAGGTAAGTACCTAGGTAGCATGCGGACTAGAGGTCAAGACTTGCGCTGGTGGAAGGAACGATTAGGCAACTTCTCTATTATGATATCGAACCTTCAAGTTTCTCTCCCGAGAGTTCAGCGGGGCTCTAGTGTGCCGTGGAACCTGCTATAGTCCAAAAACACCCCTCTGATGGGCGGAAGAGCCAACATGTTTCTTTCATGTTACTTTCTTTTCTCTTTCCTTGCCGGAGTCATTGGATTCAGGCAAACACGTGGCTTTGACGGAGCATTTCAGACAACTGCTGCTTGGTTCGGAGCTCAGGCAGCAAACTTGAAACACTTCACTTATATCACTTCACCACCAGAACCACGCAGCCTACCCTAACACTGCACACCAACCCAAAGTCAACGAACCAGGACTTGTGCGGTCCAGACTACAATCGTGTCAACTGAACAGACAAAATGCTTCCAAAAACATTGGTCAGTGTGTACCAACAGTACAAGGATGACACAAACGCTGTCGCATCATGGCTGGCATCCTCAGCAAAGGCTTGTGGCTATGCAGGTAAGCGATTGCATTCCAAAGTCTTCAGGCTATCTGAGGGAGACAAGGATCAAGCTGACCAATACTGGTCTCAGTCGACCTCTTGACGAGCCAGACCTCCTCTGAGCCTCAGCAACCAACCCAGTCAAAGCGACTGAAAGGAAAGGCGAGAGCCGCAGCCAGGGCCAGGGCCAGCAACATTTCAGGGAGCAGGATGCAGCAGACAGCTAGTGGGAGCTCTGGTCCCAAGTATATCATCGCCATCAAAGACTTCATACCCCTCGCTGAGTACATCGCTGCTTCACGCAAGCCTCTCATCTCTGTGCCGTTGACCTTCGTCAAAACTCTGAACCGGGTCATCTCCACTCGTTCCCAATTTTCTGGGCTTTTAGGTCAACATGGCGCCGATGTTGATTTGGAGTCTGATTTTCGCCACTCGTACTTTACCGGGATTCTGGAGAAGGTTCAGGAGATCCTCCGGCCACGTACCTCTCCATCGACACAGGACGCCGCTGAGACTGCTCGCGGTGAATCATCAGCATCACTGGGCGATCTGGGCGGCAGATTCGCCAAGCTGCATGTCTACGAGCCCTCTGACGAGTTCCTCAACGCGCCCGCTGTCGAGAGACCAACTCCGATCAACACCGACAATGCTACGTACGAAACAGAGCCGGAGACGACCTTCGAGGATGCCATATTTGCTTACATGCTCCTGCTGGAGGACCTCACGAAGCTACGGGTTCAGGTTGAATGGATCTGGACCCAATACCGTGATGGACTTTTGGACTTAGCGGTCGCCGCGGTAGCGACCAATACCGCTTGCGATCTTGCCCGGAATATGACGGAAGAGTTTGTGCCAATCTTTGCACCTCATGGGGGAGCTAGCAATGTGGCCAACAAGTTCTATTTTATGCGGTGTTTGATGGATGGGCATTCTTTGGTAAGTAGAGTTAGCCCAAATCACACCGGGTCGAAGGAGCTGCAACCCGTCCAGGTCTATTATTCTGACCAGGACAATCATAGGCAAGCATGATCAGCCCACCAAGCGACGATTTCAACCATGACACATACGACGTTGCCGAGGCTACGTTCATGATGCCCTTCATCATGCTTACGAGCTTCCTGTTGGTGTTGAAACCCGAAGGGGTGCCTCTCTACAAAGAGGGAATGTTTGGGCTGTACGACCCTTCGCGAGACCTGTCACACATGTCCAATCGAGAAAAGTTCTGGCAGGACAAAATCGTCATGTCGGAGATTTTCACGGATCTGATGACTGTTGTGCGCGCTGTTGAAGGATTTCTTGTCGAAGATGAGTTGTTGCGTGGTATGAAGGAATTTGGCGAGACCCGCGAGGTGCCCATGTACCTTGCTTTCGCAGTCCAGATGTTTCTTGATATTCATCACATCCTTCGCGACAAAGTGAAACAGGCACACACGACGTGCTTCTCACAGCTGAGGGTCATGGAAAAGAACCTCCGGTTGCATCTTGATTTCCATAAAGACCTGAAGATCGACCACTGGCCCAAGTCGAATGATATGGCGATCGTTCAGCTGATAGGTCATATTAAGGCAAGTATCCCTTCCCTAATTCCATTGATATTCCCTCCTCCTTCATCCTCTTTTTTCCTTCTTCCCTCCTCCCTTTACCTTCCTGCCTCTTCCCTCTCTTTCTCTGATTGTACATCATTGTGAGCTGACAAAGAGCTGACTGGCGCAGTGGATGAAGAAGGACCCAGTCCACGAAGTGAAGGTCAAACTCCACGCAGCCTCGGGATCGTCCTCTACGATGCCTAGGCACCGCATAACAGAGTATTCCCCCGTAATCTCTGGTCTCATGCTATACCACTTCCGCGCGCGCACATACGAGATAGGCATGGCAGTCGTGAACGCCTGGGGCTCCCTTGCGTGTCCGATGCACCTATACGCGGCCATGAGGCAAGAGGAACTGATTGCGACTCCGGAGGACAACCCGGGCGAGCAATGGCGAGACATGGATGTCGTCCTGAACATTAAGGGCCTTCTAACTTTCTTCGTCGGCGGCGAGATGGCAACAACCCCTAGGGGGTATCTAAACAAGTTCAGCCTGCAAATGGGCACGACCGCCTCAGCGATGACCAACAGGAATCAGCGCCGCAGACCACAAAGCAGTCTGCACTCCAGGGCCGGACCGCGTGGCATCAAGGACGAACTGCCGGTGTCGAACATGTTCAAGGACCGCTACGTTCAGCGAACAGGTCAGATCAACTGGACTCCGGAGCACGTCGACGACATCGTGTCTCGCAGCCTTCACAGGCCAGAGTGCTCCGAGGAACTCGGGGTAGGGGCCATGCCCAACACATCCAATCCCGGCCAGAAGAAGAAGGCAAAGAAGACAGCCGACGGCTCTCAGCTCCCGCCGGACACGCTTGTGAAAGCGTTGGCCCTTGCGCTGCAGGCGGAGACGCTGGAGATGGCCTTTCCCTATCTGACACTGCACCAGTCGTCGTGGACGATGCTCCGTGCCATGCACGCGGCCTGTGATCCTGTGCTAAGAGAGATATTTGGTTACCAGTATTATGAGAAGGAGTCGCAGCTGCCGTGGATCGTTGGATGGATTCTTTTGGCCGCGCAAGACGGTGATTGGAGGCCGCTGCGCGAAGCAGCTGCCATTCTCAAAACGAGGCTTCGAGCTGGAGATGGCGAAAAGGCAGTAGAGGAATTGGTGCAGATTGGATTTGATGTACCAACCGACGAGATATAGGGAGTGTGTATAGTAGCTAGTGTGTGTTGAGGCCAGACGAATGATTTGCAGAGGGATGTCCAACACATTGGCCGTTTCAGCGGCAAGTTTGTCTCTTACACAGCTCACCCGTAGAATTTCTAATTATGTTCAGCCGTGTACTAATCATTTATCTGGCTTCGGGCAACATGATCATTCACATAGAAGATGGCTTGCAGTGCGTGGCGAATAACAGAGCCTCTCGCAGTCACGATAGAAAGACGAGCAGGACTGACAGGCTACTTCTCACGATCGGAGGCCTTGTCTTGGCCTGCTTCACGAAAGTGGATGCGTTGGGCCTGTATTGATGCAAACGCTGATGAACGCCTGGTAATCGTACATGCATAGTCATTTGTAATCTCCATCAGATATGCCTTGCGGTGGTCCTACAAAATCGTCTTGCTCTCTAAAATGCTCCCAAGTCCCAATGTCCTGAACATGCGTCCGAATCGACAACAAAGCTCGCTGCTGACCACAGCCAACTCATGCCCTTGACAGAATCCACATCAGAACCAACTGGATGATGTACGAGTAAAAGAACAAGAACTGCGTCCGCTGGTTCTTCTTTGCCCGGGAATCTGTTTGCATGCCACCCGCCCGTGGATCCGCGTTATTCTCCGGCAGCAAGACGTATTTCAGCGAGCGCATCAGGAACAGTGAATTCGCCAGGAACGTGTAAATAAATACAGTCCACCCGATCCAGCCACCAGTGCCCTTGCCACCGTTGAACATCTCCGCTACCGCGATAGTGACGATAATTCCGACGAACTTGTAGCCCGAGTACGCCACGAGGTCGAGCCATTGCGAGTCATTGGATATGCTGAGGATATACGTCCCGAGCTTGAGGCCCAGGATTTCGAGGATGACGACGCTGAGGCCCATGACGGCCTTGGAGCCGAGGAGCTCGGGCTGGAACTCGCCGCGTAGACCGGCGATGAGCGTCGAGAGAAGGATGTAGGTTACGATGGACATGACGGGGATGTACATGTCCGGGCTATTGACGTCGTCGCGGGGCGGGAGGTAGTGGCCCTCGCGGAGGGGGTTGGTTTTGCGGGACCAGGGCTTGTGGCGCCATGGGAAGAGCACGAGGAAGAGCTTGTTGACGACGTAGCTGTTTGTGACGTTGAAGTAGTGTTTAAGTTCGAAGAAGGTGAGGTAGCCCTTGACCTGTGATGTGGGGTGTTAGCGATGCGCGCGAAGCAAGACTTTGGTATTTTTTCCTTCGTGTGACCGGATTCGTGATGCGCCCAGCCTCGCCCTCGGCTTTCTACCAGCTCAGTGAGACTCCTTGCTAATAGAGCTGATGCATCGCCATCGGAGCCTCATCCTTCCGGCATGTATTGCGACCCGTCTTCGCACGCTCTTTTCCAATTGATTGCCCTTTGCGCCTGTTTTCCTCGCGTCGCGCGTTTGCTCATAGTCGAGCGTATTGAACAGCTCTTCCCCTCCCTCCCGATCCAGGTATCTTGATTCACGCCTGAATTCGGCCACACTTACGTTGTTTTCCAAATATTGTTGCCCTTGCTTCAAAGCCGATGATCCGAACTGCGCCGCGATCTGGGCAGTTGGATCGTTCATGAAGTTCCCATATTGACCAAATGCATTCCCGCTAGCCCCAGCCGGCTGGTAAGGATTTCCATAGTCTTGTGATTGCGGTTGTGACTGGGATGGCGGAGGGGGTGATCGGAGCTGGGGCACGGTCGAGACGTGTTGTGGTACGGGGTGGTGGAGAGGCGGCGACTGGCCGTACGTCTGCGGTCGCTGCATCCTGAAGAGGGTGTGTCGCAGGTTTCAGAGCTATTCCGGCGGTATTGGCGTGTTCGGTGCTTGGAGTGGTGGGCGGTCTGCAATGTCTGATGGAGAAGCTGGAGTTTGGGCGAGAATAAAGAGCGTTTAGAAGTTGAATGAAGTGAAGTTGACAGCTTGTGCTTGGTTAGATCAGGGATGGCGACCCTGGAAGCCTGACTGATCCCTGTGCTGCAGGGACGCAGGGATAAGGCATGCTATCGATAAGCTCTATCGCAGTCGGTGGTGCCGAGGACCGGGCGGAAAGACAGTTGAACTGAACAACAATTGATTTGCGACTCGTCTGCTCCGAGCAACTCGACACTATCCATCCACTGGCTGCGCCTTGCTTCCGCCCCAACGCTCACGAATACTTTCTCCGTCGCACAATCTGTCGCACATCTACTTCGGCTTCTGTCTCCGTCTCCGTCTCCGTCTCCGTCTCCTGTCTGTCATTACATCCATACCATACCATGCTGGACACATTCGAAATCATCACCACTTCCGGAGTGGTGGTGTGGTCGCGCAAGTGGGCGCCGGTCAAGCCATCCGTCGTCAACAACTTCATAACAGACGTCTTTGTGGAGGAGAAGAGTGCTTCTGCTGCTCTCAAGTCAAATCACTCAGCTGCTGCCAACCCGCCATACAAAACAGAGCACCATACTTTGAGGTGGACATTTGTGAAGGAATTGGGCATCATCTTTGTTGTATGTCATTGGACTTCCACTTCTCACAATGACTATCCTCTTTAGTTGGCTCTTTGTAGAAGTTGCGCACACAGAAGCTGCGAACATTGTACTGACCGTCCTTCCTTGCCACATCCAACAGGCTGTCTACCGATCATTGCTCCAATTATCATGGACCGACAAGCTTGTTGACAACATCAAGACAATCTTTGTCCAGCTATATGGAGAGCAGCTCACAAAGCCAAATACTACCCAAGTTGAATGCCGAGGCTTCGACAAGTACTTCAACCAACAGCTGCAGGAACTCGAGGGGGGCTCCGACTCCAAGAACCCAGCGCAATTCCAAACCGCGCACGCCACGAACGAGAAGGACGCCGTCTCGGGCAAGCAAGGCGACGACCCTCCTGAACTCAGAGACGTCCCCTCCGTCGAGTCCACGCCCGTGACCACGCGACCCTCGACTCCTGCGAGCAATCTCCTCGCAGCTCCCGGAGGAGACACAAGTCCCGCGGCGAAGCTCTCGCGCCGAGCGCGCAAGGCGGTGAGCAAGACAAACTCGGCGCAAGCTTCTGGGGACGAGACTGCGCGCAAGGTGAAGGGGAAGCCGGGGAAGAAGGGGCGCAAGTGGGATGACGATGGCATGCCCACCGAAGACGACGACAGCGTCCAGCTGGACTATTCGGCAGCGACCCCGGCGGGCGAGGAAGGGCGCTCTTCGGCTTTGGAGCAGGTTGATTCGGATAGCTGGGGATCGACGACGAAGGGCAAGTTCGTGCTGAAGGATCTCGGTGACGAGGTCCATTCGATTTTGGCCAACGCGGAGGCCCAGAAGAAGACCACAAAGACCGAGGCCTCGGGAGGGTTAGTCGGCACAGGTCTGAGCGCTATCAGCGGTCTGTTCCGCAACGTGGTTGGCGGCAAAACTTTGACCAAGGAGGATTTGGACAAGGCTATGAAAGGCATGGAGGAACACCTTCTCAAGAAGAACGTCGCCCGCGAGGCTGCCGTCAGACTGTGCGAGGGCGTGGAGAAGGAGCTAATCGGCATCACTACCGGCAACTTCGAAAGCATCAACAAGCGCATCGAAAAGGCCATGGAAGCGTCGCTGATTAAGATGTTGACCCCCACATCTTCCCTGGACCTCCTCCGCGAAATCGACTCCGTAACCGCACCCTCCGCCACCTCCATGCGCAAGGCCCGGCCGTACGTGATCTCGATTGTGGGAGTCAACGGTGTTGGAAAGTCCACGAACCTATCCAAGATCTGCTTCTTCCTCCTACAAAACAAGTACAAAGTCCTCATCGCCGCGGGCGACACCTTCCGCTCGGGCGCCGTGGAACAACTCGCCGTGCACGTGCGCAACCTCAAGGAGCTCACGACGCGCGAGGGCGGCCAAGTCGAGCTGTACCAAAAGGGCTACGGCAAGGACGCGGCGACCGTCGCGCGCGACGCGGTGGCGCACGCCGCCCAGGAGGGGTACGACGTCGTGCTGATCGACACGGCGGGCCGGCGCCACAACGACCAGCGCCTCATGTCGTCGCTGGAGAAGTTCGCCAAGCTCGCGCAGCCCGACAAGATCCTGATGGTGGGCGAGGCGCTCGTCGGCACGGACTCGGTGGCGCAGGCGCGGAACTTCAACGCGGCGTTTGGCGGCGCGCGGGCGCTGGACGGGTTCATCATCTCCAAGTGCGACACGGTCGGCAATATGGTCGGGACGCTTGTGAGTCTGGTCCATGCTACCGCGGTGCCGGTGCTGTTCGTCGGCGTGGGGCAGCATTACTCGGACCTGCGGAATTTCTCGGTGAAATGGGCTGTTGAGAAGCTCTTGAGCAGCGATTGATTTTTATGTTTGCATATTTTGATACGGGAGCGGTGCTGCTTGCTTATGAAATGTAGTGTTTTTTCAACTGTACTTGCTGCACCTTCTTTCTAGCCTTTGCTTTATAGATGTTTGCATGTGCCCCACTGCGTTGTCTGATGATTGCTTGTGCTCAGTGTCAAGCTGGGAATGCCTGCTGTGCTATAGCACGCTCCCTCCATGGCAGAATTTGTCACCACTGTGATCTAATCGTGAAGGAGTCAAGCAGCTGTTGGCTCTAGTTCTCCTATTTCCGTTCCTCCTGATAGGTGAGCTTGTCCTCGCGTCTCCTATGTGCAGTCTAGGTTATGGGTGTTGAAGGTGATCGACCAGTTGAGTCGGACCCATATGACCACTAGACATCATAGAGCCGGCCACAATTGCCCTGCTGTGCTGCCATCATAGCGGGTTGTCTTGTGCACATATATGCTCTTCATGCTCACTTCTATCTGCTTTGATTATACCTCAGGCCTGTGGCATTTTGCTGGTCAACTACATGCCTCTGCGTATAGCTTCAGATTGCTTATGTGGTCCCCTCCATCCTCAGACACAGCACAAGCCAGCAAATGAAGAGCAACATGTTGCAAATCATATAGAAAGTCTCTCTTGTTCTTAGGTATCCTTGTGCTGGACACTGGTGCAACATGTGTACCATACATGCCAGGATTTCCACAGGCTGTTCTCGCACACTCCCTAGCAGATGAAGACACCAGCCACGAGGAGAAGAAGAAGAATTCACTGGTAATCACGGTGACAGCGTAATCCGCACGACGTGATGCATCTATCATCTAGCACGCTGTCCTGAAGTTCTTGCTACTCCAACCTCTGTTGAACTGGTGTATTCCAGAATTTTCATGCTTGAGCAACCTATCTTTGCCATCACTCTATTTCTTCAGAGCTGCCAGCCTTTTTTACTTCCTTTCTTTTCTCACCATTCCTCCCTCCACCAAACTACAATACACAAATCAAAGGCTCCTACTTCTTTTCCAAGTCAATCCACACAATTCTTCAGAGGCAAGCAGCCCTTCTCATACAAACACCCTCCTCTCAACCCACCTCACACCCAAATCCAAAGATGCCATCCTACACCAGCTCCGCCATCTACCCCTCCGACTCCGGCTCGGACGTCAACCGCAGCTCCGGCTTCTGGGCGCTGCCAACCTTTGCCCCCTCCTCGCCCGCGCTGTCCACCCAGAGCATGGTGACCAACGTGACCAGCGAGATGGACCCGAACGGCCTTGAGGTCTTGGTGTCGTTCCCCAGCGAGACGACGGGATACGAGTTCCACGAGCGGTACACGGAGTGGTTCATCACGGTATTGTGCTTTCTCGTCCCATTTGCTGGCTTTTCTTCCTCCAAGAAGTGTCTGGCAATTTTGGAGTGCATGCTGATTCATCGACAGACCCTCTACCCCAAGCTCCTCGCCGTCGAGGAGGTCTGGCGCCGTTTTGAGGCCATGAAGGACAAGCTGGTTGAGGAGAACATCGTGCGTGTCAGCATCCCAAGCCCCTCTTTCACCACGTCTCCCCTCGATTTCGACCCCCCCCCTCTCTCTACCAATCCCCCATCCTCTCTACCAATCGCCCATCCGCTAACCCTCCCCCCTTTCTTCCTCCAACAGAGCCGCGCCACCATGGAGACCTGTATCCGCACTGGCCTGCTCAACATCAACGCCGGCATGGCCGAGCAGCGTCTCCAGCTTACCACCACCACCACGACGGACGCCGCCAACAACAACAACGGCAAGATCAAGTGGACCATGTTCCTCGACGAGGACGCCGTCTTCACCGGCGAGGCGCAGAGCAACCTGGAGCTCATGTGCGGCGACTTCTACGTCAAGCGGCTTGCGCAGCTGATGATGGGCGCGCCGAGATACGTTGCGGAGCGGCTGTAGGGGGGGTTATGGTTGACTACTTTGTTTGTTGTTTGTGCTTCAGAATGACCTGGAGCACATCTGGACGTGGGTTCAGGCCCGAGCTGTTTGGCCAGGATGGGTTGTGCGCCTCGCAAGGCTTTAAGTGTCGTCCCGTGTTGTATTGTTGCTCGGGTCCCATGGGAATCCGCAGCTGGCGTGGTTGATTGAAGACGGATACCAGTCTTCTCTCATTTTCACGGCTCATGCGGTGCCTTTCTTGTGAAGAGAAAAACTCACGCACACGCGCACCACGACGAGCACCTCCTCGAGACCATGCGTGCTGCTATTATCAAAGCTTTCATACCTCCAGTATGATTCTCGCCCTTCTGGTGTTGGAAGCACAGAGACAGCTACGACGTGGCGGTTGGGACACGTTTCACGACTAGCTCAACTAAATGAACAAAGGAGGGAATGGTTAGTAAAATGAGCGTCCATGGAGCGTTGGTTGAGTTGGATGAAGTCTGGGTACAACCGTCCAGACAGACCTCGTCACTTGCAGCAGAGGTGTGGCGTGTCAAAAAGTGAAGCAATATACAGTGTGCTGGAATGCCTTGTCTATCATCTATCTACCAAATTGTATCCAGTCCATCCACCCACTCTCAAAGCTTAAGCCACCCAATCCTCATACTTGGGGAAGTGCCCAAAGCAATTCGCATAGTACGTGACCGTGGCGCTCCAATCACTGAACAGCCCCAGGATCCCGACCTCCTCCGCCAGGACATGCAGCAAGTTGAACACATCCCCATCGTTGTTCGTCACATTCGCAATCGACCCGTAGTAGTACCCGCCGCGCGACCCGTCGCCCAACAGCCCGCCGCGCTCCAGGCTCCACGAGATGATCCCCAGGCCCAAGCGCTTCGCCTCGGCGGCATACGCACTCGGCACGATCGACGCCCCGTCCGCGCCCCCGACCTCTACCAGGTAGGGCATCGGCGGCGCCACGATCTTGACCCCGTCCGCGGCGTACCGCGCCAGCGCCGCCACGGCCGCCGGGAACGTCTCGGGCGTCTCGCCGTTCTCGTCCAGGTACACGAACTGCGCGGCCATGGCCGGCTCCGCCGCCAGCCAGTACAGCAGGTCGTCGTACAGGAAGCTCTGCGGCCACACGCGCGTCATGTCCACGCCCGCGGCGCGGTACTCGTCGATGAGCTGCTGCGCGTACGCTTCCTGCGTGTAGGCGGAGCCGTTGCCGCCGCCGAAGAAGGGCATGGGCACCTGCGGGGTCTTGAGCTCGGGCGAGAACTGCAGGTTGCCGAGCTCGTTGCCGAGCGCGATATACTCGCCGTGCGTGAGCACGGTGCCGCACGTCGCGTACAGGTCCGTCTGCCAGCGCGGGGTGCCCCGCAGAAAGTCCTCGGGCGTGGTGGCGCTCGCGTTGAAGCCGTCCATCTTGCCACAGAGCGTCTTAAACTCCGCGACGGTGATGTCGCTCGTGCAGCAGGTGGCGGTCGCGGGCGCCGTGACGGTGCCGTTGGCGGCGGCGGTGACGGCCGGGGTGAAGGGCACGGTGCACTTTGCGTTGAGCTCGGGGATCGCGACGATGTTGGTCGTCGTGTGCAGGTCGCACTGCGAGTGGCGGCACACGAGCTGGCGGTCGGCCGTGAAGACGACGTCGCACTCGATCACGCCGGCGCCCATGCGCGGGCCCGCGACCATGGACTGCCGCGTCTCCTCGGGGATGAGCAGCGTGCCGCCGCCGCGGTGGCCGATGGAGAAGTTGGTGGGCTTCATCTCGAGCTCCGTGCAGGACAGCAGCTTGTCCTTGAGCGGGGACGGGTCCATGTCGTCGACGAGGAAATACGGCCGCGGCCCGAGCTGGATGTTGGTGATGGGGCGCTGGGGCGAAGGCGTGACGGGGTCGGTGGGGAAGTAGGTGTGGGTGGTTTCGACGTCGAGGGGCGCGGCGAGGGCGCCCGGCCGCAGGATGGCTAGGCTGGCGGCCGTGGCGGCGAGACTGCGCTTCATGATGGGCGGCGGCGGCGGCGGCGGCGGCGGCGGATGGGGGGCGGGGGAGGTGAGGTTGTGGCCGAGGACGGTGAAGCGAGGGGTGAGCTGGGCTGCGAGGAGCAGCAGCAGCAGCCTCGCCCCGTCTTGTAGGGCTGCATGATCGATTGCCGGGGTAAGGAGGCCAAGAAAGTTCGTAAAGTGGCTTTGCGATAAGGAATCAGCCGAGCTTGCAGACTGGAGTGCGTGCACCTCTCAATCGAGCACGTTTCCTTGCCGTAGGAACTACTAAATTTATCCAGGAGGTGGGTGGTCCAAATCCGCAAGCCAAGCCGCGATCGCCGGCTGGCTGTGGGGCCTAGTCGTCGAGTCACTTTTGCGGCTTGGCTTATTGCTAATCTTGGTGGACGTTGAGATTTTGTTGGCTCGCTTGTGGCCAAATCGGACGTGGCTCGGATAATTGATTGATGGTATGCAAGGCAACGCGGGATTTTGTCCGAGGCCACGCAGAAGTTGACCCTTTTTGATGCTGCGGATCATGAGTGAGGAACTTGCCTCGAAGCACGTGTTGTTGCCCGTCGCTTCTGCGTGTTGCTTGGCTGCTCCTTTCCATGCCTAGAAACGCGCTATGAGAGCTGCAATGAAGCGCATGGTGATAGGTTAGGAACAGCTTCGTCAGTATCCGTGGCAAGATCCAAAAATCCCCAAAATCATCCTAGTGTCTAGAATGATCACATTGCAGATGCCATGGCTTCATCTATGAGCTTCTGGACGTATCGTGCGCAGCAGATCCGCACCTCGTCGTCCAGGTACTTGATGTCCGCTATCGCCTGATCCACCACCTTCTTCTCCAGCAGCGCGACTGCTTCGTGCGCAGGCATCGACCGGTTTCGGAAGTTGGCGAACATGAAGAGGGCCTCGCTCTCTCGAGTCAGTGCGCGACTGCGTTCAAGGGCTTTGCGAATGGGCAGCACCGTCGACACATACATAGTCCACTCGAAGGAATGGATTGCCTCCCGCTGCGCCGTGTAGAGGTCAGTAGTGATCAAGGAGACCAGCACCCTGGCGGCCTTCCCAGTCGCTTGTGGGTGCTCGCGGCGCAGGTAGTGGTAGTGTTTCCACAGCAGGGGTTGGATCTGCCTGGCGATGCTTAAGGCCTGCCCTTGCCAGTTGTGGATTCGGTGGTTGATTTCCGCGAATTGCCAGGAGCTGTTTTTACGGCGGGATCGCTCGCATGCGCCCAGTTCCGCCCTGACTGACCTTGCCAGTTTCTCGCTCGCACGAAGCCAGTTGTCACACTGCGAGCCCAGCGTCGCGCCGCCGACTGCTGCGCAGCAGCTTAGCCTCCACGTCCGGGTCTGGGTATCAGGGTACTGCCTGTATACTGCAGGATGGATGACCGAGTTAGAGGAATGGACGGCCTGCTGGTGTGGGTAGCACAAGACAGGAAGGAGTGGGTAACGTACACCAGGCATGCCACTTTGATGTCGCGAAGGCGAGTCTGCCTCGGGCCCAGGCGAACTCTGGGTTTTCTTTACCCCAGAGCCCCGCGAGGGACGACAAAGGGTTCAGATTCCTCAAAACCCCTTGGAACTGGTAGAATCGATTCCATAGATCCAGGGGCCCTGCAGTAGGCACAAGGGGGCTGAAGAGGGGGTCGTATGGCACTCCGGGCAGTGGTCGCCAGATCGTCTTGTCTTTGGAGTTCAGGACTTCCAGTACTACTGAAGTGGGTGCGGTCTCCAAGATTGGCTCTGCAGGCTTGAGTGATCGACCATCGAGCGGTAGTGCCTGAAAAGCAGCCGGTGGTGCCTGAGTGGGGGACGTGATTCCCAGAGGGCGGCGCTGCACCCTCCGGCGCTGTGCTTTTGCGAGCTTCCTCACCAGTCCTTCCTGCGCTTCCTTGATGGCCGCCACCGGGGCATTTCCAGTCAGGTCAAGATCACTGATCGGTGCCAATACCTTCCGGAAGTTCAAGACCGTTTTCGACATTTAAAGGACGTTCGACCAGCTAGAGCCCGTGTGGCAGAAGACCGTGCATGAGCGGCTGGTGAGTTAGTAGACGAGGCTGGTGTGATGCTAGATAGTAGGTCAGGGCGATAGGGTATGTAATTTGTAACTCGCCGCTGCGTGGGTGTGAAAGTTGGTGTGAGAACTGGCTGAGATGTCCGTTGCCGTTGAAAATTTGGCGCGTGGAACAGACGCGCAAATTTGATATGCCCTCTGAGTGATTACATAAGCACAGTGTAAGTACAGAGTACCTCCGAGGCACCCCATACCCACCTTGATATCTAACCACGAGCAGTCCTCGTTCTTCCTGCCTGAGTCTTGGACCCGTTCAAGGCTTCCTGCGCTCTTCAATTACCTTCAAGCTTTTGATTAATATCACGAAGAGATGTCCACAGTTAAGGCAGCGAGAGAAAAAAACAAAGAAAAAAAAAGTGGGTGGGGGAGCGGGGGAGAGAGCGCCGGCTCCCGTGGTAAATGGATCTATGAGCACTGGGCAGCCAGCTCCAACAGAACGCACCAGACTAGGTACCTAGGTAGTTATACAAGTATTGTGCAATGCACTGCAATAAACCCAAACACTGCTATAGCCGAGAAAATAAAATTTCAGCTTCAGCACACACGTCCTCGAAGATTCATTCCCCTTAGCGACGTGCCCGTACCGCAGCGTTTTCAAAGCGACATCTTTGGAGACACTGAATACCTAGCTTCCAACCCAGGTACTTGTACATACATACATGTCCATTGACAGAAACCCCGACACATTCGATCATCACAAAAGGTAGGATATTAATACGTGTGATAAATTTCCGAGCTCAAACGCGCCTTGAAGTTGCCAGCAGCTACTTATAGATATAGTGTAGTGTAGGTAGGGTGGTGTTGGGTGGTTGGGGTATATAAAGACATCGCAAAGCGTCAACATCGTGTGAGTTGTGCGTCCCGTAAACAAAACCAACAGCAACAGCAGCAGCAGCAGCACAGAGATCTCCATATCCAGAACAGTCCACTCTTCACACTCCACCCTGATATCACGCCCTCTCGTGCCCGCGTACCATAATACCCCTCGGGCTTCTTCCTGTTCTCTCCGCTCCATATGGACCGCACTCGCCGACGCCAACGCAAATGCAAAAAAAATGCTCCGAGTTGCTGCGAGAACCGTTGGAGCCATGTGTCAAACTTTGTGAGCTCTCTCTCTCTCTCTCTCTCTCTCTCTCTCTCTCTCTGTCTCGCCCACACCACAAGATCCCAAAGTATCCAAAAAAAGAGATGGTCGAATTAAAAATCAATGATTCCACCCCAAGCCAAATGTCTCGTTCCCTCTTACCGAGCGGAAAAGAAACCCGCCATGCATGCGCCCCTCTCGACCAAACTGGCCAGAAGGGCCCCCGGTGACGGTAGTGGTATCATCAAAGCAAAGAGAGGGGGAATAAAAAGCAGCAAGCAGTAAACCCCCGACCAAAACCCCAAGAGCAAAAGCCAAACCCCGCCCCCCCCCCCCCGCCACCCTGCCCCTCTCCCTCTCCCCTTCTCCTCGTAAACGCCGCCGTGAATGCAATAAAGAATCTGTAAGCCGCGCTTCGCAATGCCACTGGACGAATTGTATGTCGACAGTCGATGATTTAATACAGCACGAAGGCCTCTTCCCAAATTCGTTTTTTCAGAGACTCATCGTCAACCATTCCCACTCCTGCGGCCCTGTCCCCGTGCCTCCCGGGCCCATGGGCATCACACCACCCGGCTGGCCGGCCCCGGCGGCACCACCAGCAGGCAAGCCCGTCATCATGCTCCCGCCCGCCGCGCCGGCGCCTCCTCCTCCTCCTCCACCAAGCATCGGCCGCTGCGTCATGCCGAACCCATTCGCGAGCCCCAGCGTCGAGCCGCCGAACCCGTTGCTGCTCGACCCAATCGACCGCGCCGCCTCGTTCGATCCCGTCGACTCCTGCGGGCTGTCGATGTCCATCATACCACCACCTTCACCGCCGCCAGCGGCGCTCTTGCTATGCCTGCGCTGCCGCTTCGCCGTGGAGATCGCGATCGTCCGCGGGCCCGCCGCCGCCGCCGCCGCCGCCGCCGCCGCCGCAGCAGCAGCAGCAGCAGCACCGGGCCCAGGCGTTGCCTTGGGCGGCGCAGCCGCGATGGGCACGACGCCTTTGCCCGCCGCAACGACGCTACCGCTGCCGCCGTGGAAGCTGGTCGGGCTGCTGCCCGCGGTGTTGGCGCCGGAGGCCGGGGAGTCCGCGGCGTTGACGCTGCCGGCGCGGGTAGTAGCTGGGGGCGTCGAGGCTGCTTGGGCAGCAGCAACATTTGCCGTGGCCGACATATTGAGTGTCGAGTTCTTGCGCGTGCTAGGCCCAGAGGAAGGGCCGCCGGAAGAGATGCTGATGCTGGCGTTCTTCTTGGCGGAGCGCGTGCTGGTGCCGCCGATGGGGACACTGTTGCCGGAGCCGCGGTTGCGCTTCTTGATGACGTCCGTCTTGAGACTGAGCGGGCGCACAACACCGTGGAGCTTGAGGAAGAGGCCGCAGGCGTTGCACAGGGGCTGGCCCTCTGGGTTGCGGCGCCAGAGCGGGGTCGTCTGCGTAAAGCAGTTGGTGCAGGTTGTCGGCGCAGAGCCGTCGCCCGAGCCGTTGGCCGCGGACTGGAGATTCGTGGTCGAGCCGTGCTTGGAGCCTGGTGGCGAGGACGGGCGGCTCGGGTTGACGGACGAGTACCCGGATGCGTGGCCTCCGTTGTCGCCTGGCGGAGAGCCGGTGCTGCCTTGCGCGAGGCGATCGAACGGGTTGCCGCGGCTGACGGGAGTCGAGGTAGTCCGTGGGATTTTCTGGCGACGGTCGCCGCCCTGACGGAAAGACTGACTGCGGCCGAGATTGCCACCGTCCCAGTCGCCGTTGTCCACAAAGTCTGTGGTGGTGCCACCGATCGTGACCCGCTTGGATGCGGGCAACCCACCCGGATAGCGAGCGACCTGGGTGCTAAATTGGCCGGGCAGAGACGCGTCCCACTGCAGCGCGTTGTTATGTGTTGGAAGACCATCGGCATCGAATTCCGACGACGAGAAGTCCTGCGGCATGCTCATGTTGCGATCGGCAAAGGCGCCGCCGTCCTCGTCATTGTCGTCCGAGTCGGGGCCAAAACTGAACATTCCATTGCTGTCGGGCATCATGCTGGCGCCGGGTGACTGCACTGGGTGATCCGTGAACACCTGGCTGGGATCGATGTGGCCAAAGTTGCCAGTCGTCGCAAAAGCCGAGGCAGCATCGGCACCTGTGGTCGTGGGGAACATCGAGTTGCCATTGGATGAACTGTACATGGAGAACTGGTTGGGCATCGAGCCACTCATGTTCTGGGCGGGGCGGAAAGGGTGAGCTCTGTTCATGGATCCGAAATAGAAAGGCTCGCTGGATTCATTCAGGGGATGAGGTGTGGATACAGCAGACTGGTAGGCCGAGCCGGGGGGAGAGTAGTAGTCGTTGTTGTGAACCGTCGAGTTCAAGGAGTGGTTGTTGTACATGGCCGAGAATGGCGCGTGGTGGGTTATGGGCGAGGTTCCAGGCGAGAATGTGAAGTGTTGTTGGAAAGGTCCGGCTGAGTGGATGATGGGATCACTCTCCATCTGGAAAGTGTCCAGCGGGAAGGGGACGCCAGGGTGGCTGTGTCCCTGACCGTTAGGGTGGCCCGGATGGTCGAGTGTGTATTCATGGAAGTCCAGGTCGGCATCCCCACCAATGCCAGACACATGGGGAGAGAAGTTGGCCGGACGCTTACGAGTCTGAAAAGTAGAAAAGTCAGCTTGACTGGCAGAATAGGGCGCTGGTAGACACAGGCAGTGCAGTGCAGTGCAGTACATTCCAAGACTGATGCGGGGACTTACTCGTCGCTCATCAATGCTGGTCTTGCGATGATGTCTGGTGATATATCCAAACTCATGCTGCGCACTGGCAGCATGAGCCGGAACAGGCACAGATTGAGGGACGAAGTGAGGAAGAGAAGCCTGGCGGTGCTTGATCGAAATAGCACGAGCGGCCACCTCATGGTTTCGCTTAGAAATAGTAGAAGTAGTAGTAGTCTCAGGCGTAGGGCTGGCGACAAGGCTGGTGGCTGGGGCGCTGTTGTCGTCGTGAATGAATTCATCAATATTCATGTGCTCCGACGTGGGAACGTGCTGCTCGGAGTTTTTGCGTAGCTGTGCAATGCCGCTGGGGGCGTTCTGGGCGGAATCACTGAGTCTGTGTGACAGACAGTAAAAAAGTGACATATTAGCATCTGGTCCTTTGTGCACACACACACGCACATATGTCGCTCTGCCGGGTCGTGCGGTAGGCAAAAGGACCTGTCAGATAAATATTGCATACCTGTTGGACTCGTGTGTCTTCTGGCCCTGCTTCCGCAGACTGACAGCCATCATGCGCCAGGTGATATTCTCCATGCGCTCCGAATTGGGCAGACTCTGCTTTGTCTTTGCGAAAAACTTCCAGACCTGCGTGGCCAGCGGATCCTCCTTTCCAAGCTCCTCTGGGCTCTTGCTCATCCCCGCAAGGCCATCATTGAACCCGTGCAACGCCTCCACCTCCGATAAACGGCGCTGCGCGACATTGATCGTATCTGAGAGATCGAAGCGGAGCTGCTTCAAAGTGTTGTTGCTGCTGCTGCTGCGCGCAGCCTTGTCCTTGGCGGCGCTGCTACTATTCTTGTTCTTCTGCTGCTGCTGAAACTTGTTGTTGACATTGGCCAGCGGGGACGCAGTGCCGGTCCTCTGGCTGCTGCTGACGGTGCTGCCCTCTGATTGCTCAAACTTCATGGTGTCGGGGCCGCTGTCGGCTTCGTTGTCGTGGTGGTCGGGCCTGCGTGGGAAACGCCAGTCATGTGCTGTTATCGTGGGATCCGAAGAGGCCAAAGGACTCGACATCGATATGGCAGCCATGGTCGCACAAGCGAAAGTCGAGTCGGGTCGTCTTTGGGGGGGGGGGGAGACTAAACTTTGGTTTGTCCTTTGCTTGCTAGGCCGGAGGCGGCTCGGGAAGTAGGTGGGAGGAGAGTAAAAAAAAAAGAGGAAATGCGCGGGAAGCAAGCGGCCAGAAACGGAGGGGGGGACTTTGTTGGACTTGTACCGGCTAGAATCGAGAAAGACTTGGCCGAGCAAGAAGAAGAGCGGCTCTTCCCCACGTTCGGCTGGGTGCAACTTCGTGTGCTTGGGGCGGGCAACGGCTGGATTCGGACACTGGGTGCAATGGGTGTGTGCACCATGTGGTGTGTGCCAGTTGCACTTGCCAGAGCGGTACTGGCCCTCCCGAGGTCCTCTGTGGCTGTCCCTCTGTTGCTGGCCGTTGCTGCTAACCTTGGAACTCTGGTAGCCCTGTAGCCGCTGCACTGGTACTACCTAGGTATCCACTAGGGCAGCAGCGCACAAGCCGAGCAGCGATCCCCCAAGTATGACAGCCCTGGGCCCGGTCCCCGCTTGTCCACCTACACGAGTTGCCCAGCCTAGAGTGGTAGTAGATTCGTGGGCTGTCGGGAACAGGATGCCAGACTCCAGTGATGCACACGCGGACGCACACGATTCAGGAGAATTGCAAGGAGTCCTGAAGAACGAGGCGGCAGGTCGACTCGAAACAAAGAAGTAAGAATAAGAAGAAGAGACGGCACGGTACACTCAAGAGTTTGTAGCATGTGTGTACGTGCGTATAAATGCAGGAACCTTCGGAACTCGCAGTCTCGTCAACCGAGAAATGCTGAGTACATACCTCGTTCCAAGATTGCCATTACAGCTTCAAAACACAAAAACTTATCATGGATACCATACAGACATGCTTGCAGGCCTTGTTGACGGCTGCGAGTTTGCTGCATCAGCCTGCATTCCTGCGTCTGCAGCGCCTCTCATCAGGTGTGA
The DNA here is from genome assembly GCA_003671545.1 of Ophiognomonia clavigignenti-juglandacearum. NCBI lineage: Eukaryota > Fungi > Ascomycota > Sordariomycetes > Diaporthales > Gnomoniaceae > Ophiognomonia > Ophiognomonia clavigignenti-juglandacearum. The sequence continues at coordinate 2,981 of PYFS01001693.1, read as the reverse complement.
GCAGCAGCTAGCTAGCCTTCCTTGTTGACACGGCACAACACCGAACAACCGTCGATGTGGAGGTTCGTTGGAAGCGTCTGACGATGAAGCCCTCATCACCACCCCACTCATTGGCCCCTTCCATATCCAGCCGCCTGCTTGCACACCTCTCTGACCACTGTAACCCCGGCCACTCACCCATCGTGCCGCCGTCTGCAGGCCTTTCTCTCGGCTTAAAACGCAGCAGCGGAGGATTGGGAGTGGAGTGAAGCCGGTGGATCTTGTCCACGCGAGGTGGGGGCCCCGACCCTGACCCTCGGAGCGGAGCAGATGCAAGCGGAGCAACAAGAGCGCAACTACGGAGTACAAAGGAATAAGTATTACAAGGATCGTTTCACGGCCTGTGTGTGGAGGGAGGGATTCGTGAAATGGCGAGTCGAGGACTAGAGGCTAGTACCGCCGCACCGGTAATAAGTGAGGAGAGACGGACCCTGCAGCACAAAACGAAAACCTGTCGCAAAGTCCAGTCTGTTGTGTTCGGTTCGTGTTCAACGGTGAATGTGGGCTAAAATATAAGGACGGTATGCAGCCCCGTCCAGAACCCTGATTTTCGTTGCTGTGCCGAACACAGAGCATTGTGAGTTCTGAGCGTGCCGTGCACTCATGTGAAATTGTGTACAACGCTGGGTCTCTTTTAGCACGAAGCTCCGAGCTTTCTGCGATCTTCAAGGGCTTCAATGTTCTTCCCAGCAAACCCAATTGCCCCGTGCATCGCCAATGACGCAAGTTGCCCAGCACTACGGGGGACCCGTGCAAATAGCACAGCTGTTGAAAGTTCATCAGCGTGCTTCCCGGCAGCGTAGGGCGGCATCGTTTTTTGGCATTTTGACCCCCCCTTTTCTTTGGCCGGAGCTAGTGTCTGGAAGACAGAAAGGCCTGTTCCTGGTTCATGACCGTGGCCTTGGGTTCGAAGCTTGGAACTTGCCAGGACCATCTTTCGTGAATGTCTTCTGGAACCGGGCCACGCGACAGAACGTGCGGCGGGTTTTTCTGGGACACTACCCTATGCCACGCGACGGTTAATTAGTCTTCCGATGGCCCGATGGCAGTGTTCAATCCAGCCTGATTCGCGGCGCGAATGCTCTCAGATCTCAATATGAAGCCATCAACTGCGGCATCCAATGTCCAAATCTGTTCGATCTGGCTGACAGCTGTCCGCGCTTGTGGCTTCGGATGGTGATGGGTTGATGTGGGTTGATGTGGATTGTGTGGTGGTGGGAGGGAAGCGGAAGGGCTGCACGAGCCCTTTCAAAGACGCAGACAGTGTCCATAGCGTGGGGTTCTTGGTGCATCCATGTCCTTGACTGCCACAGTTCAGACGAAGTCCCTAGTAGCGAGTCTTGTACTGGTACTTCCTAGGCCGTGATCGGCATGGGTAGCTAGCTGGCCCGGTCTTTGTGGCGTTCATTGGCTCCTGGTTCGTTGAAAATCACTGAAGGGCAACGGCGTTGCATGATGAAGGGTTTTTTTTTGGCTTTTGCTCTCGCAAGGCTATCAAATGTCCGAAACCCTGCCATGATGCTGCCGATTGCTTGCATGGCAACTTGATGAGCTGCTGAGCAGACTCATCAGAGGTTGTTGTGGGGTTTTGTGGACGTGGTGGACGCGTCAAATAAGGTATGTGGAGCACGCTGTGAGATGGTCGATGAATCTCGAACTCTGGAGATGGAAATGGACACTGGGATGAGCAACAGCAGTGGATGTTGAGCAGCAGTATTGCTTGTTGCCATCATATTCCCGAACGTCGACTGCTCGAGGCCCCGTCTCCAGGGCTCCCCTCCACCGCGTCCCCTCTTCATGATGAAAACCTCCACCAACCATTTGCAATGTGTTCAGACTTCCCGGGCTTCCCCTCCGGAGGCTGGGCCGTTGGCAGCAGTAGCAGTGGGTCCTTGGGAGCGGGCCGTTGATGCGGCTTTCTCCTCCTTCTCGTTCACTTGTTTGTGGCCGGAAGTTGACCGCGTGCCGTGCTCTTTGTGGCAAAGCGAGGGTACTGATGAGAGGTGAGGAGAGAGGTCGATGTTTAACTCTCAAACTCCACAAGGGCATGAACTCACGCTGGAGGCAGGAGTACGAAGTAGTTCATTTCCCGCAAGAGCTCCCTATAATGGACATGGTAGGTACTGTATGCGCTTGATGAGTGTCGTGCACCCGAGCGGTTGACCACAGCAATGTCCAAGTACCGGCAGCCTCCGACGACGATCACAGCAGTAGCAGCAGCCGCGACGTCGTTCTCGGCTGTCGCATTGAGGCACGACGATGAACCGGACGCGAGGAGGTGGAGCTGGCGAGAATGCAGCTGCAAGACCAGCCAGTTTCCGGCCAAGCCGGTACCGCTTCTAGATCCGTGCGTGCATATGGTTACTGTGTAGATGGGTACAGATCCGTACTTTGTACTATGGTACGCCTTCTCGGTTGTCAAGACCCAGACTTGCCAAACTGCCCGACTGCCAGATGATGAAGATGCAACATCTTCCAGGGGCTGGAAGGTGTGCTGCGTCGTAGATCTGGATCTTCATATTGGACTGTCGTCAGCGTACACAATTACCCATGATCGAGACCTTGATTTTGCATGCTGAACGAGGGGATCTCTAGTGTCAAAGTTGAAAGATGACGAATCGAGTGTGACAGAGCAGCACCCTGCTCTTCCTTTTGATTTTTTGGGCTGTTGAAGCATGGTGCCCTCACGCATGATGCCCTCACGCAGCTCCGTACCAGTTGCAATGGATGCATTTGTCGTGCTGCAAGTGGACGAGGCTGCCCGCCAGTCGAGCCTGCCCGAGCCCTGGCTTACAGAGTACGAAGAACCGATTCACAAATGAACGTGCAGTCCCGATATTCCACTGTTTACACAGTCTGAGTACGTACAGTGCCTACCACTGCACCTCCCTGAAGCTTTAGAGGATGCTCTCGCTAAGAAACTCAAGCTTTAGAAGAGGAGT
>PYFS01001692.1:0-29770 GCA_003671545.1 Ophiognomonia clavigignenti-juglandacearum | reverse complement strand
CCTAAATAAGCCGCTAAGGGCTGGATTAGTAGTTAAGTGGGTGACCATTAGCGAATACCCGGTGTTGTATATTTTTGTGTGTTTTTTGTTCTATGGCCCGTGGTGGAGCTGGTGGGGTGAGCCGCCGACGGAGCGGTTTGTGCAGCGGATAGTAATGGTCATGGTCGGCAGAGAAGCAGAGAAGCTAGAGTGACCGGCTGCCCATCTGAGAATCTTGCAATGATTTGCGAGAGGTAGAAAATAAACTTGCAGCCCTTCGTAATGTTCAGAAAGTTCCTGACTGCCAAGTGTGTAAGGGAATGAGAAACTACGCGCAGACCATGGTGCCGTTTTTGTGCGTCGAAGGGTCGGGTTGCGAAGAGCACTGGATCTGCATATCATTTCATAGTTGAGTCGGTACATACCTAGGTACTAGAGTTCGTGGGCATTCAATGATTTTGCATCAAGTACCAAGCGATGCATCCAGGCAGCAGAGATTACTCAGACCGACTTACGAAAATGTACTTAGTAGGTGGTTGTCAATTAATGCCGAGCGAGTTTCATGAGGCTTCAAGATGTTGACCGGCGCTAGAAAGGGGTGCAGGGGTGTTATGTATTTGGTACGCACAAAACATCAGGACGAGGCCTGAAGATGTTGTACCTACAGGGGCGCAGCTCCCTGAGCATTGCCCTGTTTTCGACTCCACATCGAATACGTTGATCGAACCAGCGCCCCATGTCACACGAGGCCTCAGTCTTGTTTGAGCAATGTGCCATCTTCATAAATCAAGGACAACATGTCGCAGAGAGACGACAATCTCGTGTCTTTCTTCCTCTCTCCAAAACATCCTCCTACTCTGCTCGCGGCGACTCACACATACCTCTTTCTGACTTTAGCTACACTTGATCTTCATAATGTTCGCAAGCCTGGGATTGTCACTCAAAAAGCAGCAACAGAAGCACGATGACGACATGACGGTATGGGTGCCCAAGGGCGTCTACAACTCAGTCGCGCCCCTTTGGGACGAGCGATATGCCTGGCATCCCATGGCTGTGGACGACTCGCTGCCGATAGATCAGACCTCCTTCATCCAGGTCGATCAGAACATCGATGACAATGACAATGAAGAAGAAGCTTCCGAAACTCAGCCCACAGCGAGCAGGCATGATAGTTTCGGTCCGGAAGAAACCTCAACAGACACAGCCTCGGTCCACTCCGCCGTCTCGACACTGGGGGAACTACCATCAAATCTCGCAGGCGGAACTCAGCAAGCCTCACAACCTCGCAGGTCCGATTTCGGATTCCCGGTCAGGCAGATGACATGGAACACTAGCCGGCGGAAGCGCGCCGCGCTGCTGCAGCGCCAAAAGTCGCGGGACAAGTACGGCGTGCCGGGCAAGCCCAGCAAAGCGTCTGCTGCGGCGCCGGCATCATCGCCGGCGCCCAGGCAAACGAGCGCTGTGACCGGCGGAGCGGATGCACGACGACAGCTGTCAAGGACTGCTCCCGAGAGTCTGGGCGGGGACTTCGTGATGTTCGCGCTGTAATTTGTGAGTGAGTGACGCCTGGGGCGGTGTATAACAAGCCGTGTTCGGATGCACTAACTCATCCAGAAATTTAAAATACGATTGATGGCTGTCATTCATTCAGATAAGCTCCGCAGACGGGCGAGACCTGTTGCCCGAGAAAGTATAATAAGAGCCGTCGCGCACCCAGAAGTGCTACCTCTTGAGGTGGGACTGGAAGGCGTGCCGGTTTGAGGCCCCCACGAGTACACTATACTAGACCAAACCTCTGGGCTTCACTTTCCGCAGCAATGCATCTCCCTCCGCTCGCCTTGGTAGCCCTCGCCCTCCGCGGCCCAGCCACCACCACCACCACCAAGCCCATCTTCCCGCCGTGGACTGCCGCCGACTGGATGGCCCAAGATGACAGCGTCCGCGGCAACGGGGTGAGCTTCTCCGTGCTCGACATTCTCCCTCTCTGCAGCACCACCACCTCCTCCTCCTCCACCGCCGCCGTCGCCAAGTTCCATGGCAACCTCAACTACACCGCCCTCGGCGGCGCCGGGTTCGCGTCGCAGCGCACCGTCGACGCCTGGCCCGAGGTCGACTTGTCCGCCTACGACGAGCTGGTGCTGGAGATCCCGTACACGGACGGGAAAAAGTACACGCTGAATCTGAAGGACACGGTGCCGCCTGCGGGGACGAATGACGTCCCGACGGTCAGTTGGGCGTTTGACTTCCAGCTACCAGCCACCACCAGTAGTAGTAGTGGTGGTAGTACGACCGGGGAGGTCCAACAGGCGGCGGTATTGCTGAAGGATTTGGTCCCGACTTTCAATGGGCGGGTGGTGAATGATTCTGCGCCTCTGAATACGACTGGGATCAAGAGGATTAGCATTATGATTAGGAGGTGAGTGGACGAATGGATGGCTCGGCCGGTGGGCATGTGAGTTGGAAGATTGCTGACTTTGGTTTGCGCTTTAGTTTTTTTGCGGAGCAGCAGGGCGACTTTGAATTACAGGTGAAATCTCTGGTTGCAAGGACCACCGCCGGGTGAAGTCCACAGCCATACTGGCAGACGGGTCACTGAACCTATTTCCTCAGTAAGTCCAATGAAACGTTGTAGTGATACAGGAGCAACGCATTATCGATATAAGGCGTGAGCATGCTGGAACACATGTGCTGTCAAAAAGCCAAGCAATTTACAGGATGTCATGTAGTTTATTGAAGGAAAAGTTGCTGCTTGTGGACATATAACATCTACAAGGAAAGCTGCAGTAGTCTCACCCAACCTTGACCCAGAACCCCAAAGACCAATATATGCGATGCCTGATAACAAGATGGGAAGCCCGAGTACAGTATGAGTACAAGAAGGAGATAGAAGTAAAGGAAAGGCTGGGTTGCTCAGGATGCTTCAAGATTCCCCTCGGTAAAATGAAACTCCCCGTATCCGTAGTGAGTGAGAAGGCCAGAAAGAGCATGCTATCCGCCCCCGCGTCGTATCCCTCGTTGTTCCGCCTGAGCAGAGTCGGTCGTAGTCTGTGTATGTGTTTGCCAGTCTCTCATGCGTATAACTCTTCCAGTAGTGTCGCGAGGTCGTATGTCCGTTTTCGGCAGCTTGGGAGTTCAGTGCACTGTCACTGTCACCACACGCTCGCCTCAGCCTTGGATTGCGATCTTCTCCACCGCCCGCACGGCTCACATCACCACACAAGCCATCGTCCTCGCCCTCCTCCTGCCCCCGACACCACCAGCCTCGCCACCCTCCTCATCCGCATGCGCCGCCGCCGCCGCGCGCGCCCTACGTCTCCGCCGCCGGCCGCCGGCACCCATCGTCCCGGCCTCCTCATTCGCTTGCATGTACTCGGCCCACTTCCTCTCCAGCTTGTTCGCGGCCGCGAGATCCCCGCGCAGCACGCGCTTCGTGTGCTCGTCGACCGTCATGTTCCACCCATAGAAGCACTTGAGCGCGACAATCTCGGTCGGGTACGTGGCGGCGGCGGCGGCACCGCCGCCCCCGCCGCCATAGGGCGTTTTGATCTCGGCGTTGCGCGACAGCACCTCGCGCACGCCCGTCCACGTCACGTGCTGGCAGTCGTAGACGACCATGGAGAGGCCGATTTGCGGGGTGCGCGCGCGGTCGCTGGTGCGCGGCGAGCGCCGCCGGACCATGGCGGCGGTCTCTGCGAGGACGAGGTCCGAGATGCGCGTGTTGTCGAGCAGGGCGGTTTGGAGGGACTTGCAGCTGCGGATGACGGGGAGCATGCCGCTGTCGCCTAGGTTTTCGCACGAGCTGATGCAGAGGTGCTCGAGGCGAGGGGCGCAGGGGGCTTTGGCCAGGTGCTCCGAGAGGAGGTGGTTGCTGAGGCCTCGGCAGTCTTCCAGGTCGAGGTGGGTGAGTCGGGGTGTGGTGGCGAGGATGAGCTGGAGAGCGGAGTCTGTGAGGGCGGAACAGTGGGCCAGAGACAGACCCTCGAGGTTGGGAACTAGGTGACCGAGAGCTTTCACCCCGCTCGATGTCAAGCTGGTGCATCGGGCGAGGTCCAGATGACGGAGCTTCCTGGGCGGCACAATTGGTAAGTCGGTGAGAATGTCGAGGGGAGGGTTCAGTCCGTGAATCATAGTCTTCAAAGTGTCGTCCGTGAGATATTGGCAGCCACTCAAGAACAGTCTCTCCAGATTGTTTGTCTCGAAAATGACTTGAGCGACTTCCTGACTGCCGAATCCCTTGATCTCACGAGCCCGTAGATCCTTGAGCCTGGGACAGCCTTCGACTACCGCTTGGATACCAGTAGCGTCCACATGCTTACACCACGAGACGTTTAGCAGCTCCAGCGACGGGCAGGACTGAGCTATCAGCTTGCAAGTTGTGTTTGTTACAGCCGTCAAGCCTGTCAGGTTGAGATGGGCCAAGTCGTTGTTATTTCGGACCAGGCTGTGAAGAGTGGTCCGCTGCAAATTCCGACAGCCTTCGAGGGTTGCGTTGATGAGATTCTGGCAGGCTTTCACAATCACCTCCGCCCGTCGATAGTGCTCGACTTGAACGCAGCCCCGTAGGTTAAGATCTTTGATGAACGGACCGGCGGCAACAATAATCTTGGCCAAAGATTCTGCTGGGATCTTTGTATAGAACTCCGAAGCATCAAAAGACTGCCATAGCTGTCCATCAAAACACAGTGCTTGAAACTCCTTGCATACTGCCGAAGCCTGGACAAGCTCTGTGGGCTGCAGCATAGATAGCACCTGTATCTTCAACTCGCGCGGGAGATGTTCCCAGATGTTGAAGATGGCCCTCTTCGGTCTAAGCTCGGCTGGGAGTGCCACGGTGAGTGTCGAGGCAGCAGCCATATCGATGTTAGTGATCTTGCGCGCTGCAAGCATGGTTTCCATTCCCTCGAGATACTCATATCCAGGCGTTCCAGGCGTAGACGTGGGAGCAGTGGAAAATCCAGCAGGCGAGGCCATTGAGAAGTACCCAGCACTGGGCTGTCCAAAGGGTGAGGAGCTTGATGCCAGGCTCACGCAAGAGAAGCTCCCAGGGCCATGGTAGGGGCTACTTGAGGACCTGGCACGGCCAACGCGGCTAAGTGAAGAGGTGGAAAGATTCCGGTGGATGCCCTGGAGAAGACGCCTGCGGCCGCTCTTCTTCATCGGCTGTGTGTCTGATTCGACGATGTCGGGATCCTCGAGAATGGCCGGGTCTGTGGTGAAAGCCTCGATCTCCTCGGCACCAATATCCTGAACCGCCATGGCGACGGCTGCTATCCTCGCACTCATGACGTGAGGTCGCAGGTGAGTCTCAGCGGGAGTAAGTTGAGAAGGTCAACAAGTATACTGAGGGCTCTGGTCTCGAGGGCAGCTCTCTTCGAGCCACCAAAACGCTTCGATGCCAGCCAATCGGAGTTGAAATATAGTTCCGAGTTCTTGTCTTGAAGATCAACGAGGTGGCGAGTCTGTGCTTGGAAGACTGGCTACCAGGGCTGAAAGACGTGCCAAGGGCCAACAACCAGCAACGAGTGAAAGTGTTGCGAAGCGCCGGCGAGGTGAGCAACAAGCTCGGCCAAGTCGACGCGGAGATTCCTTGCTTGTTGGATCTGTCAAGTTGCAGCGGGCATCGGCAGGTTTGCAGCCGTGCACCGCAGCAGCTCGAGGAAGCCCGGCTATCCGGAGAGTAGGCGAATGTGTGGCGTAAGGACGGTGCTCGCTGTGTTGACGATTGACCGAGGAGGAGGTCCAGCGAGAGATGGCCGGCGACGGCGGAGACGTCGTCGAAGATTGTGGCGAGGAGCTCTTTCACTACAGGAGGCAGTAGAGTGGACGGTCCATGAGCTCTTTAGTAATTTGGGCTGGTTAAAGGCGCAAGCGTCGATCATAAGGCGGGGCTGAGTGGTTGGAGGTCCTTGCCCCTCTGGTCCCCTCCAACTATGCTAGCTGGCCGTGGGTACCAGACTAAGTCAGCCGCCGGAACAAAAGCTCAACGGAAAACGATTGTTGCTAATGTTGCGGCTTGTAGTAAGAAATATTGTTGTTGTTGGCTCTGGACAGAAAGATGGTAAGTATGTGTGGACTATTCACCTGCGGCGAGTCCGTCCTATAGTGAGACGCATGGGCGAGGCTCGTATTTCAAACATGGAGTTTGCGGCCGATAAGGCGTGGCATTTTTGTCGGGTGACTTTGGCGCGCGTGGGGTTGCATTTGAGATTGATGGACATTCAAGATATGGGAGAACCTCTTACCTGTACTGTATTTCTTGAGGTGCTACCGTGGTCAGCGGTCACTTCTTCCGTGCGACATGATAAGAGTCGAGGTCTGTCTGGCATGTGAGTGTGTGAGTGAGCTCGCAGGAAAACGGACGGACGGAATCAAGACACGTCGAGCCTGCGAGGCAATAATCAGTCCGGGGAAAAGAAGAGGAGGCAAGTTTGTTGACAAGGTCGTGCGCTAGGTACTTAGTATGCATTATACTGCCTCTGAAAAGAAGGGTCCAAGTGCAAGAGCACGAGGAGCTGCACATCCCCTGGTCCCTTGTCCCCTCTTCAGCCCACTAATTCCCTGCAGCCACTTTAGAACCTACCCAAACCAATTTACCGCACTTCCAGGTTGACTTGGCCTCTCGAAAGACCTCTTCTTCATAGTTCCGGCCCGTTCAGCCTGAAGGAATACATGTTAGAACAGAAAAGGAGATTCCGCCTTCATCATCAAGGGTCCAGTACCCAGTCTCAGCACCCTGGGTTCCTCCCGTAATCCGACATTTGCAGATGACCCCGACCTTGTCCGCCTGTGTGGCAGCTACACGTTCCGTGACCCATTGGCTTGTGCCCCACACACCCATTGGCTCCAGCCGCCTTCTATTGCATCCCGCGGTTCACCATACTCTGTACTTTGTACAATACAAGCAGTATGTGTTGTGCCATCCAGTACATCACTGTCGTGAGCGGAGTGCGGCACACGCCCACATGGCCGCCAGTCTGTGATTCTCAGGGTCCATGGCTTGCTTGACTTTGTCTCTTATCTGGAGAAAGTAACGGCATACACATGAATGGGGGCATGAAGGAACATGAGACTCAGGCGGCCCAGCAACGGTCTTGTGAGCCCGGGAGTTGCTTGCCTTATCGCCATTCTTGGAATTGAGTCGCGTGGCCAACTCATCGCCGAGCATGTGCCGCCGCCGCTGCCCGACTTGGAGGGTCCCTGTTGGCGGCACGCGGGCATGATCGCATGTTGAGATGTTTCATGCTGTTGGTGAATTTCTGCTGGTGGCCGATGTCAGTCTTGTGGCAACACGACCACCAAGGCAACGTCCCTGGGCGTGTGCATGGCTGGCGTGTAGTAGCGCTTCTAGGATTCGGGTAGTCCGGCTGGGTGCCCAGGTGGTACCGTGGGCGGTAGCGAATATTTGACGGCGGCGCGGGGCATCTTCGCGGGGTCCCGGAGCTGGGGTACGACACAGGGGTGCCTCTTATCGATAAGACCGGGAGGGTTTCCCTACATGTCTATTTTGCCCATTTCCTATATCTCAATTACTTGCTGTTGTGGAATAACAAGTTTTTTCAAGAGCCTTGAGACCACAGAGTGAGGCCATAGCCCTGGGCTGGCACACCATCTCAGAGTGAAGAGCAGCCAAATCCAATCTACACTTGATCTCGTGGGGCTTGTCGTGACAGCGAGATTGGGTTGCACCATCTTCCACCGATCAGCAGCCGCCTATCTATGCTTATCTCGAAGAACGGATTCGAGAACAGTCCGATGCGAGATAATACTGTACAGTACTGTACAGTACAGTAGGGCGAATGTCCAGTGACACCTTGAATCCTCAAGTGAAATCCCAAAGGTCTCGGAGTCGAGCCTGCATCGCCAAGTCAATGTGCCCAGCGACTCCAGCCTTGGGATTGTTGACGTTGTAGCCGTATATTCCATAAAATCTGAGAACCTGTAGTACGATATGATTAGACTCCAAGACTCCAAGAGGTTCTATGAAGTGGTCAATGTCACTGTTCTCTTAACTCTCACAAACCATCAGGCCCGCGGTGAACCTCTCCTTGACTTTGCAGAAAAGTCTTATCTATGCCAACCTTAACTGTTTTGATCCGAATGTTCCCGTCCACACTGGTCCTGTTCCGTATTGCTGGAGCAATGTATAGCTACCATACCAAGCCCAGCACCATTTGACAGTATGCCATTACCATGTTCAGAAATGAGCTCTTCTGGAAGGATGATAATGTATCCTTCAGTGCGTCGACCATGCGGAAAGCGCCTCCTGCACTCACGGCTATCTTTTCCGAAGGTTTCCTGAATTCCAACTTCTGCAGTGTGGAATTGCCATCCATAGACCACCGAAGATAGTCTACTTGACCGTCATTCCTGTCGCTACCAAATTCAATGAGGTAATACTCCGAGGAGTAGGATGGGATGCCTCTGGCCCTCTTGACAATCTCTTCTGCTGATATGAGCCATGAGAAGACATCGTATTGGTAGTGATGGAGCTCATAGGATTGTGAGTCCAGACCTTGCCACTTCAATTGAAGATCCCCGGTATCAGAAACCGCGATGTCAAGGAAGAAGTTGTGGAGCTTATTCCAGAATCGCCCTTCATAGACGGACAGTGGACGGGCGTGTGTACCAGGGGTCCGAGCATGCTCTAGCTCAGCTTTGAGCTCGTTAATATAGCCCCTTGCCTTTTCAGTGAATTTTCGTGCTATTTGGACGTAGTCATTTGGCTGTGGGGGTTGTAAAAGTGTCTCGAGTAGCAATTGGCCGATGAAGTCAGCCGTGTCAATAAGAGCCAGTGAGTTCTGGAGGACAACAATCCCGGCGTTGAGTTCTGGCAGAAGCCACACTCCAGATGCAGACCCCGGCATACAGCCATGACTGTAGAGTACGAGATGAGAAGGGCTGCCTTTGCCGACGATGGGCTCCTCATCCACGGCCACATTTGCTGATATCCTACCGAGTTGAGCAGGGAGTTCGGCGCGGACCCAGTCCATCCCATACCCCTGTTCTCGAAGCGATTCTCCTGGCAGTCTCGCATGGTTTGTGGTGAGCATACGGCAATACTTGAGAGGCGAATGCTGCGTGGAGTCGACATGTCCTGCATACTGGGCGTTCATTTCTTCCATGGAGGCCTTGTAGAAGATGAGCAGGTCGTGGACGGTCGACTTGACGCCGCCAGCTGTCTCCATGATGGTGCCACTGCCCAGCGACGGACGGGGTCCTTCTACCGGAGACAGATTAGGCAGAATGCCGTAGGCTTTGGCCTGGTTGTCGTCAGACGCTGCCTACGAGGTGCTTGTCCGCTTCATGCTCAGTGGTGCGAAGAGGCGACTCTCGAACAGCTCGCTGATTGTCTCTCCCATGGCCTTTTCGAGCACTTGCCCTACGAGTTCATAGTTCCAGTTGCTATACGCGAATGTAGTTCTAAAAGGCTGGGAGAATTCCAACGAAGCGAACGTCCTGACAGCTTCAGATCTTGGCAGATAGAGTACGTTGTCAGCACCCATCCAGATATCGTCCATGCCGGTCACGCCAACACGGTGTGACAGGAGGTCCACAAGAGTGCTCTCGCTCCTTGAGTCGCCGCAAAGACTTGACAGCTCTGGCAACCAGGTCCGGACGGGTTGGTACCAGCTCAGTCCATCGCGCCCATGATTTCTGAACACCTCCGTGCCGACGAGGGCGGCCACCATGCCCTTAGTCAAAGAGTTGATGTTGTATCTCGTCTGATCGTTGGGCGGTAGCTCATTCTCAACGTCTCGGTAGCCCAGGTGATAGGTCTGGGTAATATTGGACTTTCCATCGATGATGCCGATGGACACGCCTGGAACTCCGGCGATAGCCATGATGGCCTCCACAGTCTGCAGAGCGCCGGGAATCTTGTCGAAATGGGCCCTAGGAGCCAAGCAATGAGTACAGCACCAGGAAAAGTCCTAGAGTAGGAGTACGCCGTCGCGACTCACATCATGAAGGTCTTATCTGTCAATGCTCGTGGGTAATGCCTCTGAGCTACACGCCAGAGAATCGTCGGGATTCATGTTCAGAGTGTACAGAAAGTGTGGAAGCAAGAAAAGGTGTGCGAGACGTGTGACGCATCGGACCACGGCACGATGGCTGTTGCACCGACATACTGCCTGAGTGACCAGGCCACCAATAGAGTCATCTCATGGAACGCTGCGTGACAGACGCCGCCATGTGGTCTTTGGTAGCCGAAGCTGACGTTCAATGTTTTCCCTACTGGTACACACACTGACGTAGGTTCGGGGTAGTTCCTGAGCTCGAACCGAGTTATAGCACTTCTAGTAATATGATCAGCAGATCATCGTGTGTCTCCTCGAGATGAAGGAGGAAAAGGCAAAAACCCAGGGTTCTGGACAAGGTTGTATCGGGACGAACCCGAAAGAGCCGCCCGCCTGCATATGGAATTTTCACGTGCTAATTCACTGTGCAGTCTTCCTAGTAAAACTGACAAGAGGGTCAAAGAAACAGAGTAAACGAAAGCATGCTTGTCTTGGGCGTGTACCGCAGTGAGAATGGCCGAGGCCAATGACCTGTCAAAGGCTGAAACAGAACTGCTGAGTGAGATTGATGCGGTTGACAGTTGCACAGTGATGTACTGTGTACTTGGTTTGTGCATACTGTCCCCGGTTTCTGCCCGCAGCGCTGGGTGGAGTCGAGTGACTTGCCTTCTAGAAGCCTCAGAGAATACTGTAGGGAGGAAGAAATCGAGTTTTGACCAGCTGATGAGTTCTGTAGATGCTCATTCAGCCCTCCTTCTCTCCCTCCGTACTCCGTATCTCTTTGCCGAACACCCAACAAGGTTTGGAGGTTGCATAGTTCAGTTCTTGACGCTTGCATATTCTCAAAGGCTTGGCTCGCCGTGCTACGGCAAATCGACTCCAATTGTCCGAAATATAGAGAGAAGAAAGAGTCTCCTCCTGTAACCTCCTCAACTTTACTCGACTCCCAGCTAGCTCCGTACAGCAAACCGAGTTCACCCCGCAAATCAATCCCGGCCCCGCGCCGTTACCACCTTATTTGGTCTAAAAGGTCCCGAGACCCCGTTGCCTAACACTGCGCCTACTGTTTAGCCCACAAGCACCTGGCCCGAAATAGAAAGATTGGCACCAGGAGTCTGGCACAGAGAAGCGTCGGGTAACATCTTCGAATTGGGGAAGGAACCACTCGCACCACGACTCGGCACGTTGTCGACTTGTCCTCCTGACTTTTGTCGTCCTGCTGCTTCTCTCTCACCGCTGGACCTTGTCGATCAATTAGAAGAGCCTTGACCTTTGTTGCAGTTTACGAAGCACACTCAAAACAGCATCGCTCCTGCCCAAAGCATTCCCGCCCCCGTACCGTTCCCCCTCCGCAAAACCCACGACGACGAACCGACTCGACTCGACTCGACGCGTCACAATACCCCAATTAGCAAGCAGCAGACCGGCCCATGAGTTCGTCTTCGCCTGCAATCCATCAATTGCCGAGCTGAAGGGTCTCTGTGGTGAAAGAGCTGGGTCTGTTTCGCCGGCAGGTGTATATCTTGACCCGGGCCAACGGCGCGTCTTCCATCGCCTCGCGCTAGGTCTAATAACTCCCTGGGTCCGTTGTTCCAGGTGCCAGGCACACACACGCACCCGTAACGACATTGCCAAACCAGGCGCGCTCCTGCCGGTATATCAGCTCACTGTACTGGTTGGAAGATGGTTGGCATAGGAGGAGACCGTCGCGAACATGGTACGTTCTGGCCCTGGAAACACGACGTGTGGAACAACGCCAGGACGTAGATGGACGGCCACTGCTGTCGGGGCTTCCATTGTCGTAGTCGTCGCTTACTCTCTCGCCTGCTACAGGATCCGCATCTCGAGGTCAACAAGGCCAAGGTCAAAGCCTGGCGCAGCCTCAAGCTCAAGGTGCCGAAACGGACTCTCTGCGCATTGGTATTCCCAAGAACAGAAGCACTGGAAACTTGCTGGTCTCGGCAACAACAGACAACCAAGACAAGGCCCGAATACGCATGTCGTTCGATGCTGGCGCCGCTGGCGCAGACAGCAATTTTGCTAGGTGAGAAGTCATGAAGTCAAATGACACCCTCCATTCTGGAGAACTTCGCCTTCCACCCTACCTGTCGGGTCAGCTGCTCCTTTCATGCACGGCCACCCGCCTAGCCTCAGCAATCCTCCTGACACTTATTTCGTGGCTACTGCCTGCGCGTGCTGACGTCCATGCCTACGCTTCACTTTACCCGTCGACGCCGTCCTTTGTTTTTGGTCTCGTTCTTGTATTTGCCTCCCCGGTGATTTGCGTACTAACATGTCACGGAACAAACAGATCTCCCATCATGACAGCTGGAGAGGGACATGAGCATGGCCTTGGCCAGTCCGGACTCCGCAGAATACGTCAGTCTGGCTCGCAAGCACCTCGCAGCGGAACGATCGCACCCTCAAATCCAACTTCACGTAGCCCTTCACTCAGTCTTTCACGCTCAACGTCCATCACGATGCTTCACTCGCTGGCATCGGGTCCCGCCTCGCCCGCCATCATGACCGAAGATCTAGACCGCTTTCCGTCCGAGTCCCTACATTCTTTCTCCTTCGCGCACCAGTCCGGCGACTTCATATCGAACAGACAAAACGTTTTGAAACGGTCCATACAATACATGCAAGACAGGATAGGGAGGTCGGCATCTACCAATCCAGCTCTGGCAAGCGCACAGGCACGGGTCTCCGGGGACTACGAGACGCAAAACATGCTGGACCTACTAGCACGGGCACATCTCACGCCCCCTGACGAGCATGTCGGACCTCTCACGGGACCTGCGCACATTTCTGGCGATAATGTGTTCGACAAGAGCTTCTATCAAAGAACCGACAGCCCCGAGCCCATAGACGAGTCGTCTCCCACGGTCACCTTGAACTCCGAAGCGACTGACGCACAGCGAGACGCCAGTCCAAACGATATCTCCAACAGGCAATTGAGTGCTCGGCCGTCACTGACATTGTCATCGCCAGAAGGACAGAGCTCTATAGACTCGTCCCGCACACCCACTAACGAAAGCGGTACGACCCAGAAGACTTCCCCACCGGACTCGAGAAGGCCCAGCACGATGAGGCGAACCTTCACCGATACGGTCCACGCTTCAAATCAGCAAAAGCTAATGGACGCGATAGCCCAACCTTATTCGACAATCCAATCTGCATACTCCACCGGCAACTTGCTCTCGCCCGTGATTTCCCAGCCCCTTGGCTCCTCGATTAACGCCTCGGCCAATTTGGGATCCTCGGTGCATGGCCACTCCAGCAGATGGGCTCCAGCAGCCCAAGCTATTTTCACCACCGAGGCCAAACCACCGTGGACGATTCTGGCTGCGAACGATCTTGCATGTTTGGTTTTTGGAGTGACTAAAGCAGAAGTACGGAAAATGGGCATTCTGGATCTCGTACAACACGAACGGCGCGCTTGGCTGGAGAACAAGCTCAAAAACGGCGAATTCGAGAGCGATCCTGGGGCGGAATCCGAAAGCGAAACGACGCAGGCCAAGAATGTATCTGACCTTTTGGGTAGCCGTGGCGGCGGTATCACCGCGAGGCTGCTGTCCAAACCCAACTCACGAACAAAGCAGCAACCCAAGAATCCACCGACACCAGCACCCACCAAAACGACAGCCACGATTCGCCCCGAGACGTTTCACAGCGGCGACTGGCGTACACCAAGAGTGAGCGGTGGACACTCGAAACATAAGAGCAACAAGTCAAGAGGCGTGCTACTCTGTGGTGACGTCGTCCCCATCAAAAAGCGCAACGGAGCTACAGGATCGGCAAGTTTGTGGGTGAAGGAGAAGCGCACAGGACTGATTTGGGTTCTGGAGGAGATCCACGAGGATGTTGCCCACGTCGCCCTTGACGAGGAAGGCACCGTCACGAGCCTCACAGGAGATCTGGCTTCTATATGGGGGACTGATGACCTGCAACCAGGGATTGATGTGGGAAAGCTGATACCGCGTTTACCGCGCCAAGGCATCGACCCACGCTACGGGGCAATCGACTACAATCAAATCACAAGACGAAGATATTACACCTGTCGAAACTCCGACAGCATTAACATTCCCGCAACTGTCGAGCAAGTGCGTGGCAAAACCGAACTCCGCGTCTCGAGCTATCCACACATTGCAGGCATCATTGTCGTTGAGCCGCGCTCTCTGACAATCAAGAGCTCCAACTCTGTCTTTTGCGGCGCGCTCTTTGGGCACGAGAAGCCAGATGGGACGAATATCACCGCGCTCTTGCCAGATTTTGACAAGGTCTTGCGCATCCTGACGCAGGAAGATGGCATTGATCTGGTCGATGGCATTGTCGTGCCCGAGCACAGTTTCCGAAAAGCTTCCGCTTTCCTGGGCCTCAGAGAAGGACGCCCAGATGCAACTGACAGTTTCTTGCGACCTGAAGGGCTCCTGGCAAGACACAGGTTGGTCCTCCAATGGCTTAACTCGAGACCATGAACACCTCAACTTTCAACAAGAATCGCGCTAATATGAGCACAGAGACGGCACAGAACTCAAGATCGATGTGCAGATGAGGGTCGTCAAAAGCGAGAAGCAGACGAGGTTACACGAGGAGACTTTGGCTGAGACAAGTGACGAAGAATCCGCGATCGCCGAGGACCCATTCCCTGTCTCGCAAGCTGAAGATCTATATGCCCTTTGGATTACTTACTCTCGACACATCCATGCTACCAAGGCGAGCTTCAGCAAGTCCTCTCCCGCCATCGCTTCAGGAGCGGGCACGCCGCTCCGCCAACCCTCGCCTGGTCAACAAACACCTGCCCCGACACCAGCTGAGATGGCCAGCTCCGACTCGGACGAACCCAAGAAGGAGGCTAGACCTGTGTCGATGTTTACCAAGTCTATCAAGGAGGCTGCTTTAAATGCTGCTGCGAAGCTCACAGGGTCAAGTCCGCCTAGGAGATCGATACCAGAGAAGCAGCCCGAGAAGAGCAAGGAAAATCAGGTCAAGTCTGAGAAAGCCGAACCACACAAGAAAAGCATCGACGATTTTGCGATCCTCGAGGAAATGGGACAAGGTGCCTACGGTCAGGTCAAGCTCGCCAGATACAAGGAGAATGGCGGGAAGAAAGTCGTCTTGAAGTATGTCACGAAGAAGCGAATCCTCGTCGACACCTGGACGCGAGACAGGAAGCTGGGCACGGTGCCTTTGGAGATCCACGTTCTCAACTACCTGCGACGAGAGGATCTAAGACACCCCAACATCGTTGAAATGGAAGACTTTTTCGAGGACGGTGTCAACTATTACATCGAGATGGTCCCACATGGTCTGCCGGGTATGGACCTGTTTGACTACATCGAGCTGCGCACAAATATGGATGAGGACGAGTGCCGCAGCATTTTCGTCCAGGTCGCGAGTGCGATCCACCACTTGCACATCAAGGCGAAGGTGGTCCACCGAGACATCAAGGACGAGAATATCGTGCTGGACGGAGAGGGCAACGTGAAGCTCATTGACTTTGGTAGTGCGGCTTATATCAAGAGTGGTCCCTTTGACGTGTTTGTCGGGACTATTGGTAAGTATTGCCAGCAACGAAAGCAGGTAGAAGTTGCTGAAAGCTAACAAATATGTGCAGATTATGCCGCACCCGAGGTGCTAGCAGGCAAACCCTACAATGGCAAAGAGCAAGATGTGTGGGCGCTGGGTATTCTCCTGTACACCATCATCTACAAGGAGAACCCCTTCTACAGCATCGACGAGATCATGGATCGCGATCTGCGCGTGCCGTATACCATAAGTGACGACAGCATCGATCTCATTCGCAACATGCTCAACCGCGATGTAGCGCAGAGGTTCGACATCACCAAGGTCCTCGAGCACCCATGGTGCAAAATTAGCGGTGATTGAGGGAGAAAGGTGTGGGCTTAAAGACAGACAGAGGGCTACACAGATAGCCGTGGGGCAGAGCAAGATGGGCACAGCCTTTGCTGGGGCTCACAAAAGATTCATGACAGGTATAGCGCGCGGGTCGACTAAATTTGAACCTGTCTCACGCACGAGACCACATCGAGCTGTTAGATTTACGACAGCATATCCAAAGAGACCATGGCATGGAGATATCAACGAAGATAGCGAGAGCTCTATTCAAGATTGCTGGAGGGAGAGTGCACCTCCTGCTGCATAAGTACTCTTACACATAGAAAGACACGCATAGCATTTGTTTGCGGTGAGGAACGAGGGTCCAGGTGGAGGAATCCATGGGTTAACGGAAGGGGGTATTTGGATCCAACGGGACAGGTTGAAGGAGATACCATTTGGACAAATAAAAACTACAATCCAATCTTTGATTGTCTAGGACGAGCAGCATGCATGGAATGTGCTGTGCGGTGGCTGTTCCCTTCTCTTCCTCCAAGCGATCCGCTTCTCAGCAGTCTGTCATTCAGGCTTGGGATCCCAAGTTAGTACATGGGTAGGTGGGTTAGTTCGTTGTCTGGATGTGTTGATCGTCGCCACGAGAGGGCCAACTCGGCGTTTGGATGCTGCGAGGAGCCAGCGGCTGGTTGGGTTGGACACGGAGCGCTTGCTTTGTGATCGCGCGGAGCCAATCTAGCATCTCTTTGACTTGAAGGGAATAGGGTGAACTTGTCATGTTGAAGGCGCTGAGGAAGTGAGACCTTTGAAAACATCGCAGCCTTTGTACTTGGTCCTGAGGATTGATGGGTCTGATGAGGTTTTGCCCACCCGGTTCATTCAAGCGCAGTCTGGTCGCCTGGGATGGTCGAGTGGCAGGTTTGCGGCCTCACTGCATTTGCGAATTTGACGCAACGCGCCCATATAGACAGTGGGACGCTGCGAAACTGTCGTCAACTGATGGCGAATTGGGTGCAAATGGTCCAGTCAGTAACGCTGTCGACTCTTATGGGGCCGACTCGGCGTTGCCGTGGGCCGGCTCTCCCAAGTAGATGGGGTCCAACCGTCCTTCGGGGCGACGAGGGTTCGGATCATCGCTGATTCAGTACTTTTTTTGTCTCCTTGCTTTGATTGTACTCTTGACGTTGGGATATCGCTACTCATCGCGTGGGGAAAACTGCGTTTGGCCTCTTGCTGACGAAATGTTCGGCCAGGGCCTGGTGGTGGTGCTGCTGCTGTTAGTCACTGCTATGAAGTATCGTCGCTGTTGTTGGTTGCTGTTCGCCTCCTTCTCTTCGACGCTTCCGCGCAGAGGGACTCACTAATGGTCATGGGTACAAGAGGGTAGCCCGGCCTCAACATTCCTCATCGCGAAAAGCTGTTTTCGCAACCGGACATGGTGGATCTACTATGATGTAGAAAGTCATTCCCATTGATGACCACATGCCACATATATCGGCACCATAGACCCTCGGAACTTATGAACATGCGTTAAATCTATCTAAGGGTATCCCAAGTCTCCTGATGACATGCTAGTACCCAACAATATACATACCAGGCGTATTCGACTGACACAGCCCCTCCGTGGCACAGGTCTTGCCCACGGTCGTTCCATTCAATGTCAGGCCAGCCGCCCTCAACACTACCAAGGACTGTTCACTTCCCACTCTCGCCTAACGCACCCCCAAACAAGTCCTCATACCCCCGAGCCTTACTCGGCCTCCGCAATGGCTCAAGGCCAAAGATATCCTCCGACGTAAACGGCTTCGACCCCGGGACGCCCGCGGCCGCGCCCGGGTCGTCGGCACCCACCACCTCGCCAAACAGGAATGCGTTACTCGGCCGCTGCATGCTCCGGTGGTGGTGCGTCGTTGAGGACTTTGCGGACCCAGGCACCGATGACTGTGGCGAGACCGACTGCAGCTGTTCGGGGGCGTCGAGCATGCGGCTGAAGGAGGACTGCGCGAGAGTCGAGCGAGTGGGGATCGGTGCCGGGCGGAGAGGGGTGGTGGCGGTGCCGGTTGGTCCGGATGAGGTGGGCGAGAGCGGCGATGAGTGTACGAGGCCTTCCATGCTGGGCGACGAGGGCACTTTCGGGGTGTTGGCGCCTTCGTAGGCGGCTTCGGAGTCGGTCATTATTTCGTCTTCGGCGACCATCAGACTGGACGAGGCGCCCTCGTTGATGGTGTTCGGTATGGTGGGAAGGGGTGGGAGATCGTCGTCGATGACGACTTGCGGGGCTGCTATTGGCGCGGTCGGAGGAGGCAGGTCGAGGTTGAGATCGAGGGTGGGGTCCTCGAGGTAGATCTTGACGAACTGCACCTTGGCTGCGGCCATTTCGACCGCTTCAAGGTTCTTCTCCGGGTCGCCCTGCAAATTCGCCCCGGCAAGTGTCTGCAACCCGGCAATAGCCTCGCCCAGCAGCGAGGCCAGGTGCCGATTGCGTTCTTCCAGATCGGCCACCGTCTGCCGCTCGTCACCTTCACCTCCGCCGCCGCCACCGCGAGGCGACGAAAGCAATCCGTTGGTGAAGATGTCGTGGCGGCTCGTGATGGGCGTCGTGCCGAGCGAGCTCACGCGCAGGTCCTGCATGTTGCGGCGGATCTCGCCCATGGCGTCGCGAACCGCCTGGTTGATGCCGAGCTTCTCTCCGCGCTCGATGACGTTCTTGGCGGCGCCTTGAAAGAGGGCCTCGACGCCGCCGCGCTGGCTGATGCTTATGAATCGCCCAGGAGAGGTGAGTGGGGAGCGGGCGCCTTGCGCGCGGCTGCGAAGGGACAGGCCTGGAAATTTGGACTCTGGGGTGGCGGGACGAGGCTCGGCGATAGGGGAGGGCATCTTGCCGGTGTACTTCATGATGATGGAGGAGCCGCCTGGAGTGTTGTAGTGGTCCTTGAGGTAGAGTGCGTCATCTACGAAGGTGTGCGGCCCGTGTGGTGGTCCGGGTGCTGGGTATTTGAGGAGGAGTTGTAGAGCGTTGGTGTAGTCGGCCTCGAGTACTGTTGCTTGTTAGTTGTGCAATCTTGGGTGTGGTATTTGGAAAAAGTAAGGGGCAGAATGAAAAGAAACGAAACTCACAAGTCCATCGTATCCGGATCAGCATGGAGACGCACACCAGATCTATGAGTTCTAGTGTCGGATCGTATGCAAAGATAGTATCCCAAAGGACAAGTAGTTGTTCAAAAGGAAACTCTCTTCCGAACATGAGGCGTATCCATCGGCTGTAAATATCAACTGTTAGCATACACTGGAAATAATCATGGACTCAAAGGTAGACCCACATCAGGAAGATCTGAGGCAGAACTTCAATAGCCTTGAGATGATTTGCGAGCTCCGGATCCACCCTCATGAGAGCAATCTCATGAATCTGCTTGCTCTTCTCGACAATTGCGCTCTGTTCTGAGGATAGAGGGCCACTAGCATCCACGCTGACCTCATAGAACGGCTTTGTGTGTTCCATGAGCTTGGAAAATAGGGCGAAAGTGTCATGTTCGATGTAATATGAGTCCAGCATCTCTACCATCAGGTGGCTGGCGGCCACATCATCACCGATATTCTTGCGGTCGACGGCATCCTGGTCCACGACATAGAGAAGGGGCGCGAGCAGCTCATGCATGCCTTGCCTGTAGCCACCTTGGTCTGGGTTCAGCTTGACCCATATGAAGAGGATGTCCAGTATCATGGTCTGGGTGACCTCCTGATGATAGAAAGGCTCATCCGGCAGACGCTGGACGTCTTGAAGAATCTCATTGCGGATGGTCTCATCCTGCCGTGAGGCCGTCCATGGTGACTGAGATCTGAGATTAGACAAAACGTGGTTGACGATCGGAAACAGCGGGGTGTGACATACATCAGGGTCATCGGCAAGAGGGTCTAGAGACAGCTCTGTGAGCAATTCTGGATGCTTGATGTACTTGAGGTAGTGTTCTCTGAGGGCGCCGTAGCTTTCTCTGTTCTCGAGCAAGACATGTGACCAGTTGGCGGCATTAGTATCTTTAAACAGCAGAAATGCCTGTGGACCTTGTCAGCGTTGAATGCCTCGAATCACCACCCATCGTGCCTTTTTCTCTCGGTCGCACGGGCTTGGGTGACTCTACTCACCTTCCAACAAACAGATCGGCATCCGGCCACACAAGGGCTGGTTGGTCCGTTGAACTTGACGGCGCGTTGCAAGTCGGTAAAGCTGGTACTCTGCTTTAGTGTTTCCTCCCATCGCGCCCTGTGATAGATAGCCAATGTCAGTGGATACACATGCAGAAACACACAGACATTTTGACATGCTGCGGTGCAAGGACTCGCTCATGACTTACTTGGAATCATCCAGGGTCCTCATGGCGATGGCGACGTTATCTCGCGGGCCGCTGGGATGAGTCGACTCAAAAGGTCACAGAAAAGGGCCAGCCGCGTTTTCAGGTGTGTGGATTCAAAAAAGCTCATCAAGGTCTGACGGGTCCGATATCAAGTCTCATAGGTGATTAAGAATGCTATGAATATAGAGAATCGAGCTCTGACTTTTCTTCGCCAAGTGAATCCCCGTTCAATAAGTCGGCCTGGATCAGGCTGGCAGGTTTCAAAAACGAGGTTCCTGCGATGAGTGACGATGAACGGCTGGGCGAGCCAGAGTGACCGGGATCTTGCAGACTCGGAGCGGGCCTGTCAAAGCCAATGCTGCTCCCGACACAGCGGGTTCCTGCCACGAGGGCACCCCTGTACGTGGCCCCTGCCCCCCCTGTCGAGATTTCACCCCTGCACACGACGCCCTGAAATCTCCAGCGTTTGATTGCTTGATGATTCCCTTTGACCAACAAAACCTCAACCGCTCCTGCATCTCCTTCCTTCAGCCGCCATCATTCCTTCACGCATCGTTTGCGCGCGTTGTTCTCCCTGCACGTCTGCTCACTGGGAAGCTCAAGTCTGAGATATAAGCATTCGACCAAGAGAAAATGGGGTTCCATGCTACCTCGTTACCATCCCTCAACCGACCGTAGCATACCGCACCCGTTACCAAGCGAGCCCCTCCGACGATCGCATCATAATCCTCGACCCGCCGATCGCTCGCCCTATTTCTTACTACATTGACTCCCTTCCTTTCGCCGAAGTCCTCTTCAACCATGTCTGCCGACCTCTTCGCTGAGTTCGCCAGTCCCGGCCCGAGCGCTTCCAAACCTACTCATACCGCACAATCGCAGCCCAACCACCCCGCGAAGCCAGCTGTCGATCCGTTCGCCTTCTTGTTCAGTCCTGCTTCGCAGACCTCGTCTCCACAAACCTTTGAGTCCCCCGCACAGCCATGGCCATCCATACAGCCGCAACAGCAGAAGCAGCAGGGTGGGAGTAACAGCTGGGGCAATATTGGATCATATGGGGCGGCTGCCACTCTTCCGCACCAGGCCGCGCAAAAGCCTACCCAACAGACAGTAGATGACGATGACGATGGCTGGGGTGATTTCGAGGAGGCGCCTTCGTCAACAATCACGAACCCCCCAGCCTCAATACCGAGTGGCCATGCCAACCTGCCCGCAGCTACCGGAGGCCCTCGAACGCAGCCTAAGCTCCCAGCCAGAACCCGTGTAGTTAGAGCAGACACGTTCGCGCTGATGTCCAACAGCTTGGTTGGTCTAAACCAGGCAGGGAATAATGCCGAGCCCTGGCAAAACAGGTCGTCTTGGGAAAAGACTTCAGTAACGTCTTCCGGGTTCACATCTCAACCTACATTGCCAAAGCCTAAGCCGAAGAATACGAACTCCGACGTTCTTTTTGATGCAGATGATTTCGACGGAGAGGAACTTGACGACGATGACGAGTTCGGCGACTTCGAGACAGTCGAGGCGCCTTCGACCAAGATCGTAGTGCCAGTTTCTGCGTCAGCGCCTGCTCCTGCGCAGACGGCCATGGCAGATTTGCTGTCCCTCGACTTTGACCCTCCTGCCCAGCCGGCGCCAACAAGATCAAATGTGCCCCCACCAATCTCGACCCGGAACGAACCTCCAAGCCGATCATTGTCTACCCTAAGCCTAAATGCTCCAGTGCTTTCTCCCAATTCTCAGTATCCATCTGCACCAAGGTCTCCCTCCTTCTCAGACCGGAATCCGTTCCCGGGCTTGGCTGTGACCACACCGATATCTGGAACCTTTCCTCCGGAGATAAAGGGTGATGGTAAGGACCAAGAGCCTACGCCTATCACCGCTTGGCCCGGTGACGAATCTGGTGTAGAAAAAGACGACTACTTTGACGCCTTTGCCGATTTTCCCCCGGATGCTTCGAGTGCTACCCCGGGTGCAGTCGCCTCCAGTTGGGACTGGGACACTGTTGAGGCGCCCGAGCCTCAAGTTTCATCAAAACGCTCGATCAAGAGCAGTCCGCCCAAGATTTCGAACGAGGATACGATTGGTCTTCCGCCGACAAATGTTCCCCCTCCGTCGATCCTTTTGTCCATCTTCCCAGAGTTGTTAGAGGAAGCGGACATCAAGCTCTACAAGCCCACTGCGAGTCAACCACCTGGCGTCAAATCGCGCATCTACGCCGATCCGGCCACCCTCGATTACCTCCGAGGCTACCTCGTCCTCGCGACCGTCGCCGGCCGCATCCTCGCCGGCCGCAAACTCCGCTGGCATCGCGACAAATTCCTGTCGCAGGCTATGACCATCTCCGCGGCCGGCGGCGCGAAGAGCGGCATGAAGCTCGCGGGCATCGACAAGACCCAAGCGGCCCGCGAGGACCGCGAGGCTGCCGACGTCGTGGGCCTGTGGCGCGATCATGTCGGCAAGCTCCGCAGCGCGGTGGCAGCGGCGAACGTTGGCATCCAGAAACAGCCCATGAAGCTGGAGCCGCTGAAAGTGCCCGAGATCAATGACCACATGATCGTGTCGACGGCGAAGGGGGCCCTCACTGCGCCGCGGGTGTGCGTGGTGTGTGGGCTGAAGAGGGACGAGCGGGTGAAGGGCGTCGATATCGTGGTCGAGGACAGTTTTGGCGAGTGGTGGGTCGAGCACTGGGGCCATAGGGCGTGTCGGAATTTCTGGCTGGGGAACGAGGAGAAGTTGAGGTCCAGATGATAGATGCTCTTGGAACGCGACCATAGTTGGGAGTACATACAGCGTGGCGTTCTTGCGGTGTGGCAGCATATTCTGGCTGATTTTCACCATTCTTCGATTCTCACATACCCTTTTTTTAGTCAAATTGAGACTTTCTATTTTGCAACAGGGCAGCAGCTTTTCAGGCCCTTCGATGCGTCAAACATTACTTGTGAGCAGCACATGGCTCGAACAAATGTGCCCCCTGTCCCATCACCACTATGTGCCGTGAGTGGTCAACACGCTCGTGATGTCTCGGCACTCCGATTGTCTGCAGGTTTAGAGATGCTGGAGGCTAAGTCAAAGTAAACGTGACACGAGACCTAGCAACGTCAGCAAAGGGCTTTTCATTTCACACAAATGCCTTGCACGGGGTGCTCGCCAAGGCACTTGACAGCGGCTTCTCGGGGGATCCAGACGTCGACCGGGTTGTTGCGAAGCATAATAAGTACTGCGTATAATATGGTCATTATGGCTAGTTTCTAGTCTCTGACATTAAGGATAGTTCGCGGATCTGAACCGTTTGCGCCCCGGCGTTAGATCTTCCCGGGTTCGAAAATCCTGTGAAGTGAAAACTGTTAGTATTTGTCATGTCGACTTGGGCCACTTTGATAAGGGGAGCCAAACACATACAACAGTCTGTTGAAGTGTTTGCAGAGCTATTGGTTTTTGCATATGCACACTAGGCGAACAAACATCCTTGGGTGCACTACGGAGTAGCTCCAACACACAAACGTGCCAGTCAAACATATTGCAGATTGTGTAGTATCAACATGAACTGGTCCCTAGCTTGCCTAACTTCACCAACATTTGTTGTTGAATAGTAGCCAAGTTCTGGTCTGTTTGCCTCATCATAGCTCTCTGTTCTGGTCTTTCAATTCTTATCAATGCGACTGCATGAACATGAAAGCTGTGTTTTCCGTTAGCAAGAAGTAGATAGTCATCCTATTGCTACTAATTTAGTGCACAATCATCAAATCCGGTAGGTGAGCATCTCCGGAGTTACCATACCGAGCCTCAAGATGAAGAGACCATATGCACAAAATATGCACACAAAACAACAGATTACCTCTTCCTACCAATTTCTTATCACAAGAGGCACTGGATGCACTGGATGCAAGTAGTTGAACATGCAATGGAAGGACTGACTGAAGGGAGTCGAAGCAAGGACAGGGGTAGTAGCCTGAGAATCTTGTTAGCGTTGGCTTGGGGGGTCATCTCCTTGTCGGTAGATAGTACTGGCTGGGATCAGCCGTCATGGCTGTGTGAGTAAGTCTTGAGTACTACAGCCCTCTGACTCCTTTGAGTTGCCACTTCCCTCTGGACTGTAGCTAACACCCCCGCCCCAGTCACTTGCCCCTGCCGAAATACCAAAGTAGAGCTAGAGCTCATCATACTCCCCTCTAGTCGACCATTTTCTCCCCTCCATCATCCTCTCCTCACACAATAACATCAAACGTCTCGCAGCCCTCATCTTCCATTTCCACCCTCAATCCCATGTTCCCTCCGTCCATCTTCTCACCCTAAACCCCTCCTCTCTCGTCTTCTTCACGAAACTCCACGCGTCTCTCTCGTCTCGTACGCGTGTGCCCGAAATCCTCACCCCACCTCAACCTTTCGACGCCCACACATCGTCACGCACCTCTAGTCAAGTCCACTGTCGTTGCCCTAGGACCCCTCGGACCCGGAGCCGGTTATCCCCACTTCACGGTTTACCTCAAATCCTTGTCGTGACATACAGTATTCAGGGTCTGCAGCCGACAAATCGACACATTCTCTGACTCTTGCACCTTGAGAGTCAGTCTGACGGTCAGCATCTTTTGACGCGACGCGACTCCCAACTTTCACCTTGAGCGTTTTCCCCGCCCAGCAAAGCAGCCCAAGCAAACGTCCCACTCCCGATCTTGCCCCGCCGCAGATCTCTTCACCCTGCGTAAGTTCAACCCCTGTCAATATGGCTTGACTACCCTATGCGCCCCTCCCCCGGTCTGTCTCCACAAAATTTTACCTCCAATTCCCAGCCTTTGCAAGAAGAGCTTGCACCTGGTGCCTTCGCATTCTTGCGATGCACATACAGTGATTGAAATCCGGCCTCCCTCCCCCATCCGTGCGTCCCCACCATCATTGCCTGTCGTCGCTGCTTCGTCTGCGCCATTCGACAGCTTCAATCTCCGCCAACAGTCACTGCTTGTGCAATTTGTCCACTTTCATTAGCGCACCGATGACCGTCTCAAGCAACTAACCACATCGATACCACTAGCTCTTCAGCTGGCCCCTACTCTCGCGCCGTCACAAACACATCACCCTTGGCCTGATACTCGATCGGACCAGCCCTCACTTCTCCCCTCTCACCAAACAAAACAAACATCGAAACCATGTCTGCTGCTCAGGACCTATCCCCCAGCGGCGACGATCTCGCTGGCGGCCTTGAGCGTGTCAAGATCGACGATGGCGAGCGCGGCCTTGGCCCTGATGGCGAGCCCGCCCCCCGCACTGACGAGGAATACGAACAAGCACAACTGACTGTTCGCGCCATCGTCTCTTCCAAGGAGGCTGGCATCATCATCGGCCGTGGTGGAAAGAATGTTGCGGAGCTGCGCGACGAGACTGGTGTGAAGGCTGGAGTGTCCAAGGTGGTTCAGGGCGTTCACGATCGTGTCTTGACCATCACCGGTGGATGTGGTGCTATTGCCAAAGCCTACATGGTTGTTGCTCGGTCCCTGCTGGATGGCGCACCCTCCATGGGCATGGGTGGCGCAACTACTACCAATGGCAAACTCCGTACGTCTGATCCTTTTTGCATATACTCTGAGATTCATCGCTAACTCTCGTCCCAACCAGCTGTCAAGCTCCTGATTTCGCACAACCAGATGGGTACCATCATCGGTCGACAGGGCCTCAAGATCAAGCACATCCAGGACGTATCCAACGTACGAATGGTGGCGCAAAAGGAGATGCTGCCCCAGTCAACCGAGAGGATCGTCGAGATTTCCGGCTCACCTGAGGAGCTTCAGATTGCTATCTGGGAAATTTGCAAGTGCCTCGTCGACGACTGGCAGCGTGGCACAGGCACCGTTCTGTATAACCCTGCTGTTCGCAACCAGCCCGGTGGTGTCGGTGGTAGCATCGGCGGTAGCATCGGCGGTGGTGTCGGCGGTGGCTATGCTTCGGGAGGACGTGGCGACTACAACACCCCATCTCGCTCCTTCACCCGCACCGGCGACGGCGCTGATTTCAGCAACAACTCAGCTTCTGGCCAGTCTTTTGGTGGCCGTCGACCAGGCTCCGACGGACGTGGCGGTGGTCCCCCCACCCACGATGAGAATGGCGAAGAGCTCCAAACTCAGAACATTAGTATTCCTGCAGATATGGTCGGCTGCATCATCGGCCGGGCTGGCAGCAAGATCAGTGAGATTCGTAAGAACTCGGGCGCGCGCATCTCGATTGCCAAGGTGAGTCGTCGACAGCTCTGCGATGAACCAGTGGCTCTTTGCTAATAGTTATAGGCCCCTCACGACGACACTGGTGAGCGCATGTTTACCATCATGGGCTCCGCCAAGGCTAACGAGGCTGCTCTGTTCCTTCTCTACGAGAACCTCGAGGCTGAGAAGGTGCGCCGCAGCCAGGCACCCTCCAATGAGTAGAGGTCGCCGAGGGTTGGCGTCTTGAACAGCGTTTTGTTCGGGCGCTCGTGGTGCACGCTTACTATCAACGTTTCCTTTACTAACAGATGGGTTTCGGTATCGGTGGGCATGTCCCCAGATCTGCGATGCCGCGAGGCTGGACTACTTTGTGGGCAAAAGGCGCGAAAAGGTCGTAAAAGCTCTTGAACGTCGGTCGCTGTTTTCAAAGTCCCTTGACTCTTTCTGATCATGGAGAGCATACTTTCTTTGCACAGTATCCTTATGGGGTTCAGTTGCTGGGCAAGTGGAGGACGAGCAGGGGAACCCACCGATCTTGCGAACACTGGACCATTGTTTTGGCACGGAAAAGAAAGAACGATTTCTGGCCCCTGACCACTAGCGTGAGTGGGCGGAACGACGCTTACACCACACGCATCATTTCAAATCGAACGAGTTGACTGGACCAACGAGAATCGTCACAATCTCGTTACGACGACACGAAACGGCGGACTGGACAGTTCTCTGGAGAGAGAAAGTCCGGCTGTCAGACTTTTCAGATACCCAGCTCGAGCTCTTGCGAGTCCTCTTGTTTTTTAATTTACCGCTACCGCAATCATTTTCTGCCGCTCGCCTCTACAATCACTACCACAACGCACAAACCATCGAATTACATGCCGCAGTCTCCCCTTCCAGTCTGCTCTATGGCTGGCGACTTCAACTCCTTTTTCACGACATCGCGCGACTCGGGCTCCGATTGGGCGGACCCGTGGCAAAGATGGCTCTGGGATCAGAGAAATGGATTAGAATCTCTAGCACAGATGACAGACCATAATGACCGATCAATTACCCAGATGTAGGACTTCTTTTCTTTGCAAGTGACATGGTGTCAAGTGCGTGGGTGGGTGATTTTTGGGGCAAACGTAGCTTACCGATTCCCTTTCTTGATGAGGTTGTGAGTCGCAGGGAATCAGTTCAAGCAATGTGTAGTACTGTAATGAACTGTTCCCGGAATGCCATGACATGCCGTTGGATCTTGATGCTGCAGTGCAGATTGCCACGTGCAAGGAGTCCAGGGCCATGGCAGCTGAAGGTGGACCTGATCAACCAGGAATAGCATCAATCAGTAGGTGGTCTTATCGATAAGCATGTGATCCGGCCATCAAGGTAAAGAACACCTTGTCAGGTTTCTAGTACCTCCCGTTTCCTTTTCCCATTAAACTGTCCTTATAGTCCACAGTCTTTACTTATTCAGGCTGCCACTCTTTTTAGCTTTCAGTTCGATTCTTGCCTCTCAACCAATCACTTCGCCTTACACATCTGGCCACGCTGCTGTTCAGTGAAGCTAGATGCAACCTTTGACCAACACCACTACACTGCACTACGCTTGACCTGCGACAACAGTCCAGGTGCTCCAACACAATATGGCTAGGACCAAACAGCCTGCGCCAATACGGAGGGAGGTCTCGTCCGAGTACACAGGCAAGCAAGATCGAGTACCGTCCAGCAACAAAGACATGGCAGTCAAGGGCGCGAATGGCGTCGCAAGCAGGAACCCGGGCTCTGGACCAAGTGCCGGCGCATTACAGTTACTAATATGCGTCGCGGGCATATACGGATCTTTGTGAGTGCAGAATCACGTACCTGCCGACGCTACGCCGTCGTCGCTAACTGGTTCGTCCGTCCTCGCCAAACAGCCTCACCTGGGGCTTCCTCCAAGAACGAGTCCTCACCACGCCCTACACGAACCCAGCCACGGGCGTCACCGAAAAATGGAAGTTCCCCGTCTTCCTGCAAGTCGTTCAATCGCTCTTCAGCTCCGTCTCGGGCCTCTGCTACCTCTGGTACTCGACGCCCACCGGCGCCACCGTCCCGCGCATCATCCCCAATGCGCGCATCATCCTCCCGCTCGGCCTCGTCGCCGTCTGCCAGGCCCTCGCGGCGCCCATCGGCTACGCGGCGCTCGCCCACGTCAACTACATCACCTACACGCTCGCCAAGAGCTGCAAGCTGCTGCCCGTCATGTTCCTGCACGTCACGCTGTTCCGCCGCAAGTACCCCCTGTACAAGTACCTCGTGGTCGCGGCCGTCACCATCGGCGTGAGCATCTTCACGCTGCACTCGGGCAAGAAGAAGGCGTCGTCGTCGCACGGAGGCGCCAGTGTTAGCGGCCAGACGGGCTGGGGCATGCTGCTGCTGGGCATCAACCTGCTGTTCGACGGCCTGACCAACAGCACGCAGGACTGGATCGTCGGCGAGTTCCGCCCGTACGGCGGCCCGCAGATGATGTGCGCGAACAATATGATGAGCTCGGTGCTGAGCGGCGGGTATCTGTTGCTGAGCCCGTGGTTGGTGCACACGCCGGTGGGCGCGTGGTTCGGCATGGCGGAGGCGGCGGGGGTTGGTGGTGCGGATGGCGAGTTGGCGGCTGCGCTGGGGTTCTTGACGAGGTATCCTGGCGTGTGGGCGGATGTGCTGGGCTTTGCGGCGTGTGGTGCTGTGGGGCAGGTCTTTATTTGTGAGTGTCGCTTGGTATTCTCTGCTTTGGTGTTTCGAGGCGAAAAGAAGATTGTGAGAGCTTCTGCTAACACCCAGCTCACAGTCTACACCATCGCCAACTTCGGCTCCGTGATCCTCGTCACCGTCACCGTGACGCGCAAGATGCTGACCATGATCCTCTCTGTGGTCGCGTACGGCCACCACCTCTCCGAGATGCAATGGCTGGGCGTGGGGCTTGTGTTTGGCGGCATTGGCGTCGAGGCAAAGATCAAGCACCAGTCCGAGGTGGCCAAGCGGAAGGGAAAGGAGGCGAAGGCTGTTAAGGCCGCATGAGCTGCTGGTTTGCTTCGCCTCGGTTGCCTTGGATATCGGCATCTGGGAACGGAAACCAAGGCTTCAGGGGCGAAGTGGTTCTAAATGTTACAGGCTTAGAGTAGCAGAAAGGGGAGGGAAACTGGCCTGAGGGCTAGCTGGCCTTTATTGTAAATAGTATTCTTAAAACATGGAAATATTCAACAAGCACATGGCAATGTTCTCATAATGAAAAACATCATGCTGTGACGGTCTCAAAGCATTGTGGATGATGCTAGTACGAGATCCTCCCCAAATCTGTATCCATTTGACCACGCATCAGGGATTCAACGCAGAGGGGTTCACAACTGTATTGGGTGGCGTGAGCCCTCGCCGGCTG
>PYFS01001691.1:0-29959 GCA_003671545.1 Ophiognomonia clavigignenti-juglandacearum | reverse complement strand
AATAATAATAATAATAATAATAATAATAATAATAATAATAATAATAATAATAATAATAATAATAATAATAATAATAACTCCTTCAAAAGTTTCTCCATCTAGATTCTATATCGCTAATTAACGTCCGTGGTTGAAACAAATTATCTTATTTTAAATTAAATGTAATCCAATTAATTAAATTTTTAAATCCTATTTCCCGACAATATAAACGTATTAATTCTTGTAGAAAAATCCAAATATTAAAAGGAAATCCTACTACTGCTAATATATTAAAAAGAATAATATAAACATTTTCCGGCTCTATAATAGCTGTTCTATAATTATCTCTATTTAGATTAATATAGAGATTTAATTCCTCGGGAATTTTTCTTTCGTGAAAATACGCTTCGACGTATATATAAACCTCTTTACTATATTTAATTTTGTCGGTAAAATAAATAAATCTTATTTCTAAATCGGGACTATGTGGAAATGTGCTTAATAAAGGTTGAAGGACTTTATTGACAAAACAATAATCTAATTCGCCGATAATAATAATATATATTCCCCATTGAGATTCGTTAAAATCGTTAAGATCGTGAAATATATAAAGGGGTTTTAGTAAACTACCGGTTATTCGATTAATAATATCCATATTCATTTTTTAAATACGTTATATTTGATAAATAATTTTGAAGTTAAAATAGATATATAATTAAAATTTAATGAAAATAAAATTATTGAATAAATATCTTAAATATTATTATATTATTTTATTTATATATTTATATTTTTCAATGATTTATTTAATATTATTCATATTACATTATATTAAAAATATTTATATTTCCTAATATAGAAATATAATCTATTTTATTTTCTTTCGAATTTTATAAATTTATAGATTATATTTCTATATTAGGAAATATAATCTAATATAAAATGGATTGTATTTCTATATAAAGAAATATAATTATTTTTATTATATATTAATAATATATTAAATAGGTTATAGTGCTATGTTCGGAAATATAATCTAATATAAAATGAACTCTAGTTCTATATTTAGAAATATAATCAACATTTATATTAAATATAATTATAATTAAAAATATTATATAAACGCTAGATATTTCTTTCTTTCAATATTAACAGAATTTAAATATTATATTTATAAATTTTATTTAATTAACATAATTTTAATTATACAAATATTATAATTTCTAACTTTAAATCTATTTATATTATTATTATTTCCAAAATATAGATCCATCATCAAAGGAATTTAATATTATTGAAATGAAAACAACGCAGGAAGTAGAGAATATAAAAACCAAAGATTATTATTCTTAAATCCAGGATATCTTGAAAGTGTAGAAGGAAAACGAGTAAATATCACTATTATATTAATTTTAAATTAAATAAGTTATATCTAATTTCATTATTATAGTATATTGTTAATAAAAACGAAAACGAAAACGAAATAGAATATAATTTAAAACGATATTCTCAAACTAAAGAAGGTTATTTTGTATATTATAAATCTTTATTTTTTAAAAATATTTATTAATATATTAATAATAAAATAGTCTTTAGAAGAGCTATTAGAAAAGAGCTATGCAAACGATACTTATGAATATTCAAGTCGAAATAATATAACTCCTATAGAATGAAAAGTATCATATTTTAAATTCCATTCTAATAAATACTAAAATATTAATATATTATTATAGATTATAGAATAATATCCTATGTTAAAAAATAAATTCGATATGAAATATACGAATAATAATTATATTATTAATTTACGAAAAATAATCGAAGAATACTTATATACAGAATTTCTCTTTATATATAATAAACAATTCTAGTTTATTGATTATAAATAGGGATATATGCAATGTTCAAAGGTATTTAATTAATATATTTAAAAAACATAAGATTATAATATTAATATTTATTTTTAGAACGATGAATTATAGGGTTTCTTTTGCTTAAATTGCTATAAAGATTTTGATTTAAAAGGAAATCTTTTAGCTTATAGATTTTATTGTTTACTTAAAGATTTTAGGGATTGTAAAGATTTAGATATAAGCTAAAGAGGTAAACGAATATACGGAAATACTAGAGATCGAGAATATTTTATTATTTAATTATACTATTATTTTAAAAACAAAATACTGTATTATTAGTATAAATACACTTTTTAGGAATTATAAAACCTATAAAAAACAAATATTATTAATATTAATATAGTATTAATACAATATACATTTAAATATTTATTTTAATAATTAATTCTATATTATAAAATATTATATTCTTATTAATTATATGAGATAAATACTAACTTTATTTATATAAATATTACAAGAATATCTTCTTTATAATATATTAATTTTTATAAATTTCCTTTAATTCTTGGAATTTATATTTTTCTAAAGTATTTAATAACATATCAATAACTTCCTTTAATAAACATATTGTTAAAATGGCGAATAACCTTAATTAGGAAATGGTGGGTGATATTGTCTCTATTTTCAATCTAATTAAGTTTATCTCGTGCTTACTTGTAGGTATACAACTTTATACCGCCTTCCTAATTCACCGCGGCCTAGCGTAAGGCCTAAATAGCCTCTCTTTAATATATAATAATATATTAATACCATATAACGACGCGATATATATTATAGATTTAAAAAAGTGCTGGTTAGTTATATAGTTAGATATAAATCATTCGCTACAGGACCGTTTTAGCTAATTGTTCGCCGACTAGCTATATTGTAGAAAATTAGTAAATGCGTTAGAATTAGAATTACGAAAATAATAGCGTAATAACCAATTAGAAGAGATCATCTATCAGGGCACACCTATATTGCTAATAGGGCACACCCCTAGTTTCTCGCACTATAGATCCACTTTTAGGGATGTCATCAAAAATTTGTATAATATCCCTAAACTCCACTTTTAGAGATGTCACTAAAAACTTTTATATCCCAAAGCTCCACTTTTAGGGATATTACTAAAATCGATTTCACGAATTTCACGAATTTCACGAATTTTACGTAGAAGGCGATTTTTCGTATGGAGGGCTAATTTTTATATAGAGGGCTTACTTTTGTATAGAGGGCTAATTTTCACGTAGAGGGCTTTTTCTTTTATGAAATTGTGAAATCTAGTTTTGGTAACATCCCTAATTTGGTGACATCTCCAATTTGGTGATATCCCTAATTTGGTGACATCCCTAATTTATTGACATCCCTAAAAAAGTATCCACAGTGCGAGAAACCAGGGATGTGCCCTGTTAGCGATTTAGGTGTGCCCTGATAGATAATCTCAATTAGAAATCGTCCAATATCCGAATAAGATTAGATCTAACCTAAAGCGATAGCTTTTAAAATCTAGCTTTTCCGTCTTTACGTAATTTATTCGAAATTATTTATTAATTTTGGAAAGTTTTATAATATATATATTATTCTTGTAATATATATATTATTCTTATAATATATATATTATTCTTATAATAGATTATTCTAAAAAAGCATATTAGCGTAGAATTATTATTAAGCGAGCCGCTACCGTTATAGCATAGATTTCTTTCGGTTTCGGCCTTATTGCTATAATTAGATTCGCGATTAGTGCCTGCTTGCCAGCCGGATAATCATCAATCTTATAATCATTCTTTTCGTAATCGGCGTCGATTATGCCTGAGGATTGATAGCGATAGCGGTAGCGATAGCGGTAGCAATAACGGCAATAATAGTGCTAGCAATAATGGTAGTTATAATAGCAGCGGCGATAGCGATAGCGATAGCAACGACGGCGGCAGCAATAGCGGCAATCTAAACAATAATCTCGAGGGACTAAGCGAATCGAGCCTTAATACTCGCGAATTAATCAAAGAGTATTTAATCAAAAAGCCGACCGCGGCAGCCTATAAATCTAATACAAAATAAAGTTTGTTTAGGTATTGCGAAAGATAGCTTTAATAAATCGATTTGCTAATAGATCCGATTCATATTAATAATTAACCTTATTTCGATAAATTCGCGAAAAAAGTTAGGCTAAATCTATATTATACGCTCGTATCTTGATCCTATGGTCTTTAAAGCTTATTTATAATAGCTAATAATCTAGCTTCGATTTCGAATTAAGAAAAATTCTATTATTGAATCGTATTAAAATTATATATATATATGTTATTCGCTATAGATATTGGTAAATAAATATTGGACGAGATTTTTCGAAATATCGTTAAAATTATTAGTTATTTTTATATATATTAATTCTATATAGATAATTAATATTTCGTAATAGATTAATAGCGATTTAACCCTGTTATTAAAGCTCTATAGATTATAAAAAGATAAATTAGGTCTTTATATAAATAATTTAGATCGAATTCTATATCATTTATAGGTCGATAATAGGTAGATTATGATTTATAAACGATTTCGAGCCTATATGGGCTAATCTTTACTATCGCCATTGCTATATTAACCCGTCTTAACGTATTAATCGGCAAAATTCTTTATTGTTATATCGAATTCTAGATCTCCCGGCTGTTAAAGGCAGTATTTCCGTATATATCGGCTTCATTTAGAATTTCTAATATATTAAAGAGAAAGCCGGGTTTTGTATAATCTTCGGATTTTACGAAGAGCTAAACCTATTTTATAACCTTATCACTTATATGCTAACGTTTTTTTTTTCGCGGATAAGGCCTTTTTTAATAATATTATAAGCTTGTATTAATTATATTTTATATAAATATTTAACTAAGTAGACCGTATTCGCCTATTATAAAACTATAAATAAATATTACGGCTTATGTCTAGGAATATTAACATAGGCTTTTATAATAGATTATCGATTTAATTAAGCCGTTTTTTTATAAAGTAGCCAATACGAAATTAAGAAAATTAGGATGGGCGACAAGCTATTAATTTTTTTTTAGTATTTTACGATACTCGCTAGGGATTGGGTAAGCGGTTTAACGGTAGATATCTTTGATTTATAATATTATAACGAATATTAATATATTCGAGCAAAAGCGTTTATGATAAACGAATGTAATAACGCGATAAGCTGTCGTTAAAGAAATTTAATAATGTATATCGCCTATTATATATCCGATTTTATTAACGCTAATTATTAAATGGTTATATTTAGGAGCGAATGTTAAATAGATTTAATTGAGCGTATAAGCCGCTTATATCGCTAAAGCGGCATATCTATTGAATTTACTAAAAAGCAAAACGAGAAAATTTACCATTATCCTACTTTGGTCTTATATCGCTAATAACGCGATATTATGCTTTTACAAATATATAAGCAATACGGCTTCCGATTTAACGCCGCTAAAACCGAGCTAAATAATCGGTACGAATATTTTCGGAAATTTATATTTAACACCTACGCGTAGCTTAGGTGATACCGTTTTGATTAAATTATCGAGGAATTCTATATTTTAGTTCATAATCAAGAGGTCGTATAGTAGTTAAATAAAAAAGAGCCCGATAAACCTAGCATTAAGCCATTAATAAAGTACGAATTTCCCGAAAGGTAGGCCGCTGCCGAGCTCTTTGCTAATGCTAATACTGCCTCGTTTGACAAAGCAATCTATATACTCCATATCAAGATTATCTATGCCATAAGCCAATTGTATTTGCGTAAAGAGAGCAGCCGGCGTTAGCTTCGAAGCTTGAAATGCAAAGAATATACGAGAAGGGAAAACTCCAAGTTCCTTTGTGCTTTCTGCCGATGGAGAGATAAGGCAGTCGGCGATAACCAGCGGCAAAGCGAGTATAGAACCGACGTATTGGCCCTCTGACCTTCCTATTCCTGATGTACTGCAAGGGATCATATGGCCGTCCTATCTGGCCTGTGGCATTGACAGTGTCCAGACTCATGGGCATCGAAGGAAAGAGTTCGCTTATCGAGACCTTGGAAAATGAATTCGGCTTCAGCGGGGGTAGCAACTTAATGACCCGACGGTACTGGGCCACAAGCTCTATATAATCTTTCGCCTTTTGAGCCCGCGTTAGGGTAGAGATTGAAAAGTTATATTTGTAATTATCTTCGGGGCCGGCGGGCTCGAAAACTGGCTATAATAACCCATTCTTATTCGTCTTTCTATTTAACAAAGCCTCGGCATAGCTTCTCGTCCCGGTCTTGGTGATATAGTCCGTGATGCTCTTTGCTGATATAGCTATTGCTTTAAGGTCTTTGCTATGGTATTATCTGTGGGCAAGGAAGCTAATTTTAGAGGTAAAGTTTAAGATGCGATTCTCTTTTGCGCCAAACGCCTTGATTCGCTTAAATTCAAAGCTATACTTACGATCTAGTTAGACTCTATATCGCTTGATATGTTAAAGAACCTAGGTAAAGAAATTCCGGGGTTCAGTTACAAAAAGTCCTCTTGCCGCCTTACCGCCCTTATTCCTAAAGCCCTAGGAGATATGCCTAGCGGTTATGCTATCGAATAGTTCTTTATTTTAAACTCCGGCGGCAGGCTTAAACTAGTTCCTACGAAAATTAGCTATAAATATAATATATATATATAATAAGCAATATATGCCGTCGAATTAACCAAATATACTACTTATTCTATATTAAATATAAAAATAATTGCGAAAATTAAAAGCTCGGCTACTTATAATAAATTATACGATTTATAAATCACAAATTAACTTTATTATTAAACGACGTATAATAACGCTATAACGTTAATTTATATAAATTATATATAAGTTGATAAATAAAGGAAAACCAAAATAGCATTACGGGCGGTAGATATCATGACTATTACACAACCACATTAGCTAAAGCGGTCGCCCGGCTACGTTAGCGCTATCGTCCAGCAATACTTATATACGCTATACCAAATATACCCTAATACGCTCGCCTACAGCTCGCCCCAAAATAGCGTTTTATATATACAGGCTTCTTAACAAATCTTCAATATTATAAACACAGCCGTTATAAATATGTATATATTTCGCAAAAAAGGCTTACCTATATATACTATATTAAAAAAGGCTTATTAAAACGGTATTATATACCTATTACGAAAAGCGCTAACACCGCCTAAATCTAATAAAATAAAAACTATATTTAATGAAAATAGCTATTATGTAGATCAATAGATATATAGGTTTATTATTTGATTATAGCTATATAGATTAATATGTAAAGCTTAATTATATTCTTATACAGCTATATAACCTATAGTTTATAAAATCTCTATTCTATTATTAATAAACTAGGTAATTAAGTAATATATTAATAACTCGATCACCCGCCCACCGTCCCGTATGTATTAAATAAATATAAAAAAGGGAGCGACGAAAGAAAAAGGAAAAAAGATTTAAAGTTTTTATCTTTGATATTATATATAATTACTATGTATATCAGCGTAAGGCTTCTTAATAGGTCTTCAATATTATAAATATAGCCGTTGTAAGCGCGCATATGCTTCGCAGAAGGGGCTGACCTATATATACTATACCAAAGGAGGCTTACTAAAGCGGTGTTATATACCTATTGCGAGGAGCGCTGACGCCGCCCAAATCTGATAAAATAAAGACCACGCCCAACAGAAATAGCTACTGTGTATGTCAATAGACCGGCCATACGTATCCCGTTTCTACTTACAAAGTAGTTGAAGCTGCCACGCTATCAATTAAGTACCTTTTGAGGTCTTCGATCAGTGAAGTGCAACGAGAACTGGCCAAAACGTGCAGACAGCTGATCACGCATCTCCCCCTCAATGGCAGCTATATTAGCATTGGGATCAAAGCTGACGTCGTAAGAACTTAGAAGTTTTGCTATAACAAGGCGCATTTGGGTCATAGCTAAACTTTTGCCGATGCAGGTTCTGTGGCCTTGAGAACCAATCAGTCCTTTGAAGCCAATTGGAAGATAGGTACAGTACTTACTAGTAGTTATGGATGTTCCTTACCGGTCGCGAACGGAGCGACAGCTCGTCTATCTTTCACCAACTTGGCTTCATATACCATCTTTCCGGTATGAAGTCATCCGGTTTTTCGAACGCCTCATTAACTACTGCGTGCGCAAGCTTCAATTTGATTAAAAGGTGCACAAGATTTGCATACGTCGTGATATACTATAGCGCGGGGCGAGAATTTTGACGTTGCCTGGAATATAAGTACCACCGATTGTGATGCCTTCTCGGGGTGTCTTGCGGCTGCCGAGCGTAGGACCTGGATGTAGTAGCCGCAACGACTCGTTGATGCAGCCGTTCATGTGGGACAAAGTGGCAAGAGCGTTTATGTCTTCCGCGTCGACAAGGTCGAGTTCCGATTGGATTCTCTCAACATGAGCCGGGTGGCGAGCTATTTAAGTAGAATGTACCAGATCGCGACGAGAGCAGAGCCTGTGGTCTCGCTAAAACGACGTCAGAAAATATATCTGATATCCAGAGAAAGTCATTATCACGTACCTGCCAGCGACAAACAATGTGATCATATTGCCGTACAACAGATTTCGCTTCTTGCTCAGACTGTCTTGATCGTCTTTCTCAAACTCCTTGATAAACCAGGATGCTATGTCGGGACCAGCTGGTGTGTCCTGTGAAGTCACCCGTGGCGCATCTATTAGATAAAGGAATATTTAAGGGTATTGTCTTTCAATGGGAAGATGGGTCGCTCCTTACCTTCATACGATTCTCTATTAGCTCCTCCGTGAAGCGATTCAACGCAAACCAGTCGTTCAAGGAAGACGTTGGGAAGCAAGAGGCGTATATAAACGCCCCAATGAATACCAACCGCATGAGCCAGACCGCCAGGGTCAGCTTACCATGGACTTGCAGAGACTTTTCAAGCTTCTCTAGAAGCGAGCCTAGTTTACCAGATGTCACCATACCAAAATCTTGACTGAACCCAATATCGCCCATTACATCAAAAGTATGCCACATCATGATGTCGTTGATGCACACCGGACTAGCACCATGTTCAGCAATGCTTTGCTTCAAGCCTTCGATCTTACTAAGAATTCTTGGAAGATAGGACCTGATGCCTGGGACAGAGTTTTGAGAATGAGCAAACGGCTCCAGTGGATCCATAATGTCATACAAGTCGGACCGCTCACATGTACTCTTCAATCCATCCGAAACCTCAAACGCTGCCGGGTAGAAGATTGTAATCTCTTCAGGACCTGTGAGTGATTTAGCCGAGCACAGAAGTGGTATTATTTTCATCTTAGCAGCTTCATACCCGTGCGGACGAAGCTTCCATACTTGTATTGTAATTCGTGCAGTTGACGGTGGCCACGGCGGTCATTACAACTATGCACATGTCAGAGCTTTGTCAATGCTGCTGCTGGTGGACCAGGAAACTTCCGCAGCGGGTGGAAACAGACTCGGTAGATTATAATACTTCCAAATAAGCCGAAAAGATATGCAGAGAAGATTGTCACTGAGTTGCAGGTAAAGTAAGCAATGGCGAGTGCGTCCTGCTTGGGTACATGGAATGTGAAAAAGGCGATGCCTGTGATGACATGCATAATGATGATTAGGGGCGAGAGTACGACTGATCATGAGATACCAGCACCCCTGGGCAGCCTTCCTATGTCTCTGGTCCGGTACTGTAATGTGCATTCTAAAGCTGGTTGCAGCCCCGACCCACCTACGTTCCTACGTTACAGCGCATTTTGGGCACCATCACCTCGTCGAAAATTTGGGTCTTTCCAGGGCTGCTTCTTCTCTACATCAGAAACTCAGTGCAGCTTCACCTGGGCATCTAGGTTTTGGCGGGTCTTGCCCATTGACTCCATATATAATGTATTCACGTCATAACCTACTTCAAGTCTTGTACTGAATATTATCAGGTAGAAGACTAGCCCCAGGACCTCAGCACTCACTTTATAAACCCTGGGGTCATCTGGACCGGCGGCTAGACCTGGTTGTCCTGTTCTGGAGCGCAGACTCAGACAAGCCTAACCATTTTTTGACACTCGCACCAATCATGTCTCTGTCAAACTACGTCCAGGTTGGGCTCCTTGGTGTAAGGCAGGCGACTTTCAACCGCTCCTGGGAGGCTGGGTGTGGAGCTATTGAAGATGAAGAGGTACTGTACCGAACATTAGACACGTGGGTCAAAGGCTGTAACGAACGAGGGACCAGGGTTTCGCTGCAAGGTGGTGGAGAGTGAATACAAGTACTGCCCCGGTGACCCTACAATAGTTGAAGGATTAAACTGTATACCTACTAAGTACCTAGTTAGGTAGTCTGGAACGACAGCATGGAAGCTGCCCGAGGATGAGCACACCAATGCATGTATATACCTAGGTACCTAGGTAGGTAGGTGGCATCCAAGGCGGAGCTTGGGCGGCGTAAGCACTTGTGCAGTAAGCAACGGGCGTGATTGCATGTGATGAGGTACAAATACGTGCAGCTCAACCCCATGCCAGCGAGGGGGCCAAGACCGCCGAAGCACCGGCTGCGCAGCCTTGTCTATACACTTCCTCGGCCTTCTTCGATTGCCTAGGGTAATCGGGTGCAAGCAGGCCTTTCGAAGCGCCCCTGACCTTTTGAGCCGACTGATGTGTGAGACGAGCGCAGCCTGCAATGGGTGAAGGAGCTGCGAAGCCTAGGCAAATGTATTAAAGTAATGATAGTTTTGTAATCAACTTTTGATTGCCGTCTTTCCATCTGAGACTTCAGGATCTCTCTTTCATTTCCCACACTTCATTGACTATGGCTCACATCGGAACTTCATTGTCGCTCAACAAGTCGCCCACACCGCGGGCTGATGTGAACTTCACCTTGGAGCATGATAAACATCTTGTCATCGATGATTCACGGTTGAGTCAGCAATACGGAGGCCTACACGTAGGTGGATGGGTTGATCAACTGCCTCTCTCATGGATTCCATACATCCAACTCGCTCGCTTGAGTCCTCCTCTTGGCCTGCTAATGGCCTATTTCCCTCACCTTTTTGGACTCATCTTAGGGTCTATCGCAACCCAAGCTTCGCTTGGCAAATTCCTGCAAGCCAGCTTCAGTCTCCTTCTATACAGCTTCTTCGGATCCAACACCGGCCATGCGCTGAATGATTGGGTGGATAAGCCATTCGACCGCCAGGTGGCTCGTACACGCACACGCCCCATTGCTCGGGGGGCTATCACGCGGAATGCGGCTCTTGTCTTCGCGGCCCTGAATCTCGCCGCGTTCGTCCTGGTCATCTTTTCGTTCTTCCCCCGAGGCACGGAGCGATACATGCTGCCGAATCTTGCAGCTGTGTTGTATTATCCATTTTCGAAACGCCATACCCATTACTCCCAAGTGGTGCTCGGCTTCTGCCTCGGCTGGACTGTCTTCATCGGGTCCCTCTCAGTAGGACACGAGCCCTTTCGCGGCGGGGCATTCCAACTCTCTGGACAGGTGGAAACAAGCCACTCGGATCTCTTATACAACACATTCAGCAAGGCGCAAATTGATACCGGGATAGTGGCATTCTTCTTGGCAATCATGTTCTGGACTGTTGTTTCTGACACGGTATACGCACATCAAGACATCAAAGATGACCAACGTCTTGGATTGAAAAGCATGGCGACGTTGTGCCACGACCGCACGAAAGAAGTACTGGTCGTGTTCCTTACTAGCATGGCTATATGTTTGATCGTTTGTGGGGTGTGTTATGCCTTCGGCGTTTGGTATTATGTCCTTGCTCTGGGAGGGTGTGTGAGTGTCTTGGGGGTCATGCTCTTGAAAGTCGATTTAAAGGATCCATCAAGTTGTTGGTGGTGGTTCGGCACAGGGTTCTGGGCAGTTTATGCGTGTCTAGCTGCAGGTCTGTTGTCACAATATTTGTTGTTGACTTGCGCGCTGGGCATTTTCGATGAGCTTCCTAGGTAGGAAGTATTCAAAATCTGACACAGTTGACGAAAATCTGCCGAACAATCCGAGGAAAACACAAGTTCATATGCAGTTCGATAGCCGAGATGCACTGGAAGTCCGCCTTGAGAAATCGAATTAATGGGAGGGTGGCTACTAAACCATGGCGACATTCCCATTGCCACGTCTCTCAATCTGTACGAAGTAACTAG
Source organism: Ophiognomonia clavigignenti-juglandacearum (assembly GCA_003671545.1). NCBI lineage: Eukaryota > Fungi > Ascomycota > Sordariomycetes > Diaporthales > Gnomoniaceae > Ophiognomonia > Ophiognomonia clavigignenti-juglandacearum. The sequence continues at coordinate 17,911 of PYFS01001691.1, read as the reverse complement.
GTATCTATCAGGCTGTGGGAAGCTTTTGGCCTCCGGCCACAAGCTTCTGGAAAACTTGTTCTGGGTCGTATGCTTCCTGCACTGCACGCAGACGGCGAACATTTTCCTCTCCGTAAGACTCGATAACAGACTGCTTCGAGTTGGCATCGTTCATAAACACATATGGTAAGTCGGCACCAACAGCCTGCGCTTGGTCATCAATTCGTGAAATCAGTGATTGAACCAAAGAATATACGGTGTCGTCGTACTCCTCGCCATCCCACCCGAAGTCCAGACCAATCCAAAGCTGATCCACTGCCTCAAGACCAAGGGCATTGCCCCCGCGTCGAGCTGCTCCGGCTACAGCCACGTTTTTGCTGATTGGTTGGATCGCTGCCGAGAGAGTCCCGTACGGAATTTGTGATAATGCGATGACTTCAGACTGGTTTGAAGACAAAATGCTTGCCACCTGAGCGTACACATCTTGGTCCGCGGCATACGTGGATGTGAACCAAGTCCACCTCGGGATGGAGGGGTTGGGGAATGCGCTCATCAGCTCATGAAGGGTGTAAAATCCAGTATAATCTGCCAACGGTGTAATCTTGAAGAAAGGAGCGTATGCCTTGGGGCGCTCGACAGGCTTCAGATAGACGAATGTGACGAGGACGGAGCCATTGATCGGAGCAATATTCACAATGCAGTTTGCATAGAGATCTTTGTCCGACACCGTTTGATACTCGTACAAGGCCTGCATGATGTCTGCACCCTGCGCTGGTGAGAATATCTGCAGCCCCCCCCAAACCTGATAGATAGGGTACGTTTGCGCCTCAAACTTTGTGACGATGCCTAGGGCCGTTGAGAATTAGAAGCTGTCTGATTTCACCCCTACATTTCTGCACCTGACGATTCTTACCGAAGTTGTTGGAGCCGCCTTTGAGGGCCCAAAATAGATCTTGATGCTGAGTAGGGCTGGCTATGAGGGCATCACCGTTGGCTATGACAACCTATATGTAAAATTATTAGATCTCAGACGTTGCTGAAGCTTGATTTTGAGCAAACTTACCTCATAACTCAGTATGTTGTCACACACCATACCGTACAGGTCTGACAGATATGACAGGCCACTTCCAAGAGTGAGCCCGCCGATACCAACCGTCATCACACGACCACCAACAACGGTCACATTGTATGGATCCAGGGCACTGTAGACTGTGTCCCATCGGAGGCCAGGGCTGAAAGAAGTAGATGCAGAGCCGGGATCGTAAGTCACTTCAAGGTTCAGCATCTCGGTCGAGACCAAGACCCCATTATTGATACTGGCATCAAAAGGGTTCGGGGAATGACCACCTGACCGTATGGCAAATGGGACATTGTTGGTGACCAGGATGTTGACGATTTTCTGCACGTCAGTGGTTGTGCTGGGTAGTGCGATGCAGGTGGGTAGCATCCATGCGGTCTGTGACCAGTTCTCGTCGGCCAAGGCGGTGTAATTCGAGTCGGAGGCCGAGGTGAGAATAGTCCCGGAAGCGAGGAGACCTTCGAGTTCTTCGCAGGCGGCTGTGGCAGCCAACTCGTGAGCTTGGGCTGCCCGTGGCGACGTGGACGAAGACCCCACGCCGTGGACCGTCAGAGCATTCCAAGCTACTGCAAGAGCAAGCCCCTGTCCTAGTGTAAACATGGTGGTGATGATCAAAGGTAAGAGATTCCGCTCGTGGGCTTACCTGTCGAAGCCTTGCAACTCTGGGTGGGTGTTCCCCGGCTATGTATTGTGGCAGACATCTGGAATGGGCAATGGTAGGGGTGGGGGCTGAAGGATGGAAAGCCTGACGCTCCTTTAAAATGACCCCAGGCGCGGCTCCATCTCGAACGAGACCCTCGCTTTCACTCTTCGTCCACTACCACCATGGAATTGGATCCCAGCGTCTAATGAGTCGATTGTCGATTTAGGTAGACGTGGGCTGATTCGTAGATGTGTAACTGTTCCGCCCACATGAGTAGATTGTTACATTGACCATTTACACCCATTCTTTCTCTCACCACTTCACTCCGATCTTCCGTATATTGAAAGGACTACCTCCGAAGAAGCATTTTACTGCTACTCAGCTAAGCTACTTCTTGCAATGCCTGCGATCCGAAGCCCTCGACCACTTAGGTACATAGACACCGAGAATGGGCCTGCTGCCGTCGCGTAAGCCTACCTTTATACGTTTGGCGCCCGGCCTTAACGTCATAAACTACTATCCTTGCAAAACCAATCTTGTCGCTGATTTTTTCTCACAGCCTTGAGGGCGCGATTACCACGCGTCCCCTTCCCCCAAACGAGATCCCCGAACACCGTGACCACGTCTTGGAAATAGTGTTTCAACTCGACCACTACCGCTTCGCCCAACTCAGAAACCGAAAGCCGCCCCTCCACTTCCACTCATGCCAGGCCGAGTATCTCAAAGTCCTACAAGGCCGCCTGTGTATCGAAGTGGCAGGCCGGGAGAGGGTATTGACCCCTGACGATGGAGAAGTCTGCATCAAGCCTTGGATTCATCACCGGCTGTTGCCAACGCCTTCGTCTGACGACGCAGCGGCCGACAATCGCACTGTGTTCCTGCTCTCGGCGGCTGATGCGGATCAGGCGTTCAAGCTCGACGAAGACTTCTTCGAAAACTGGTACTCGTACCAGGAAGGTGTTGTTGTGCATGGGGCCAAGATGAGTATTCTTCAAGTATTGATCGTGAGTACAACCCTGGTAGCGCTCATTGCTATGTCCATTTGTGGCTAACGAGTGCATGCGTAGATGTTCGACGCCGGCGGGTCATATCTGTCTTTGCCAACATGGGTGCCATTTGGAAAATACATTTCTTACTACCTGCTCGGCATTGTTTGTGGCAGGTTTTTGGCCGCTGCTCTCGGGTATCAGCCCTACTACCAGCAGTGGACGACGGAATCTCGGTGGGAGAGGGCGTGCCGGAAAATGGAGACCACTTACTTCCAACGGAGGTTTGCAAAAAGTGAGGCAAAAAAGGACTAATTTGTTCATCTCATGCATCAGTGGCTTAAACAGGCCTAGAGTACCCGTTGGCGCTTGCGCTTAAACCAGCCGCTTGCAGATCCGTTCATCAGTTAAACTTGATATGTACTGTAGGTAGTACCTAGTTCATACACAGCACTCACCTGCAGATGCATCCAACGTGCAGCACTTGCAGAATTCCGGTGGCGCAGTTGTGGTTGTCAGAGTGTGATTCTGCAAGGTGGAAATGTTCAATTTCCGTTCAGGAAAAATGGGAGTGCATTGATGTGTAGCATTTGTGCCCACATGTCTCACCCAGAAAATGTCAGCCGCACTATGCTCCGGTGGAGTGAAATTTCTCCGTGTTTGTCCCAGTGGTCGTTGGATTACTGGCTGGGCATTGCAATCAATGATGAAGGTACTTCGTACTGCAAGTACCTATGCACTTAGGTACTAAGTACCTGGGTAGGTAATCAGGTTCCCACCTGTACGCAATACACAACTGCCAACTGCTTCTTTCTTCAACGCACTGATTGCCTGTCTCTGCTGAGCATCAAAATTTCGAGACATCAAGAGCATACTAGGTACTGACCATGGTGGGCACCATACTCATCACTGGCGCGAATGGCTCGCTGGCCCTCGAGGCTGTCAGTCATTTTTTGAAACATGCCCCCGAGTATACTCTATTGCTGAGCGTTCGCAATGCTTCGGATGAAGACCCCAACACCAAGGCGCTGCGCAGTGTTGTCGCTCAGCATCCTCAGCAGACTCGCGTCTCCATTCGTCAGCTAGACCTCAGTCGTCTGGCCTCTGTTCACGAGTTTGCCCAGAACGTCGCCAATGACATCTCTACCGGCGCCCTTCCAGCTCTTGTCACCATTGTCTGCAACGCCTACTACTGGAACTTGTCTGGCCCCTTGGAGACGACCGCCGATGGCTTCGAGAAGACGCTACAAATCACACATCTTTCCCATGTCGCCCTAGTTCTCCGCCTACTTGGCAGCTTCGACCCGCAACAACCCGGCCGCATTGTGCACTTCTCGACCGATGCCATCTTTCCTGGCAAGAATGGCCTGGAAAAGATCGCGCCTGGGATCCCTGAGAACATGGAATTGCTCGCACACCCTCCTCCCGATCCGAAGAATGACAATTGGGCATACGGATTCCTGAGATACGCGAACACCAAATTGGCCGTGGTCATGTGGATACATGCGCTGAATCGGCATCTCGAGAAGGTATTATAAGAGCCTTGACAAGTTGATACCACGTCTTGGGATGAAGTCGATGCTAATGTTGGTCTGCACCAGGACACAAACCTCAAGCATATCACAGCGGTAGCCATCCACCCCGGCAGCCTGAGCGACTCGAGGGCTCTGCGAGTCAACACGCCCCCTATGATAAAATTCCTCTCGAAAGGCGTGATACGCCCCCTGAGGCCGTTGCTCCGTCTCATGGACCCGACCATGCGCACCTCGGCAGAGGCCGGTGCAGACGTCGCTCGATTGGCTCTCAATGAGGCGAGTCCGAATGAGCGTGGTTATTTCATTCTTCTGGAGAAGTGCGACAGTTCACCAGAAACCCTGGACCAGGTGAAGCAAGAACGTGTGTGGCGTCAGAGTGCTGAATGGGTGGGCATTAGGGCTCAAGACACCGTTCTAAAATCAGCTGTGGATTAGAGCATCCATCCCATGGCAATGAAGTAGGTAGATCTCAGGGTAGAAATGACAACGAAATACGCATTTCGTCCACAAATCAGCGACGTAGCAGTCGAACATAGCATTCAAATACCGCCCCGCCCGAGCCCGCTCGCATGGTAAATTCAAGGCCTATTGTGTGGGCTGCAAGGGATGTCCTCAACAATCGCCTTATCATGAATATTTCACAGAAGGGTCGTGCTGTTTTCATGAACACATGGCGTTTGCAAGTCACTTTACACGGCTAAGGTTGTATCATCCGCAATGACGGTGGAGATATCCCAACCGCCCTCGCTTCCGTTTGCGAGCGTGGCCGCAGATTCCCTTGCTCTACGGGGATTGGAAAGCGGCGCAGAGCATTTGGCAACCGCAGAGCAGCCTGCATTTCAAAATGGCTTCCCCATCGGGGATGAGGTTCGTTGTCAGAGAGGACCTTGGAGATAGCGTCCTGGTATCTCGCCGAGTCGGTGAAATCCTCGTCGAAGTCACGCGATGAGATCGCGTGTGGCGTGCAATTCGTTGTCTGCACCCTGCAGCAAATATTGCCCAGGTGCGGTGCGTGAGGACTGCCTTTGTATGCAAGTAAGCAAATAGTTCACCTGCAGTGTCGAAAAACAGCCCATTACAACCTCCTGATTGGTGATAGATGCCAACAGGTCTTCCGGTTTGATGACAGCAAAGGCATCGAAAGCAATTTTGCAATGTGGCATTTCACGCATGCAGTGAGATGCAAGTAAGCAACAGTCACACATGCATGTCAGACTCACCGTTGAAGATCAGCCCAGCATTAGCCCCCAGCATCAGTCCAGCTCCTTCTTATCTACCAGGTGCTGCGGTGGCCCAGCAGACGGCAGCGATTGGACCGGAAGCGACATGTTGCAATGAATCCTTAATATTGGGTCAGTTGTGTGCAAGTAAGCAATAGTTGACCTGCTCAAGTGCAGTGCGCGGACGTTACATTTTGACAGTTGCATCAGGCTTCAGCCCATCCAAGTGCCCATTCATGGATCTCCTCACCTGATTCAGATGTGCCTGTTTCCACTTATATTCCCAGAGTTAGACTTCACATGTACCTGCGGATTACTCTTTCGGGTGAAGCGGTTGATCGTTGTGCCTTGGTACTGCGGCTGACTTCAAGGGGTACTGGGTATGTACAATGCAGCTTACATGTCGCTTGCAGCTTGCCACCAATATCAGCATCTGCTGATGAGACACTCCGCCTCCATTGGCTGAACTCCGCAAGCCGGTGCCCGAGCAGGTGGCAAATTCGACGGCGCGTGTGCATTGCGGGGCCCCGTACATTGCCCGGGCACACATGGATGGATGTCATGTAAGGCACTCAAAGTATGAGTCTAGCAGTGCTGGAGTCTAGTACCTGGGCTCGTGGAGTGAGATCTTGGATTCTTGGGACTCAGTCACTATGGGGCGGACCACTTCACCGCACCTAGTCACAAATTCATGACATGAAATCTTGATAAATATAGGTACCTAAGGTCAAGTTCTGTTGACTTGACGCAGAAGTTTTAGGCATTGACAACATTGAATATTGTGGTCAGATTTCGAGTTAAGTAGATAGTAACCAGAAGTTCCAGAACACGTTCACTCATGCTTCAATGTTACCAAGGCATGCCGTATGACCGAGGCTAGACAATTGATTCTTATTCCCCTTCTTCTTCGCTCATTAAAATATGCTTCTTGAGGTCCTTGCAATGACTCCAAGATAAAGGAGGAAATAATTAATGGGTGGATGGATAGAAGCCAAACTTAGAATTGCCGCAGGCCTCAACTTCAAAGTTGGAGCACATACAGTAGGTGGGTTTGCTTGGTACCTCCTACTCAAATTTTCTTCAATAGGAAACCATCGTTCTGAAGATTCTGGAAGACCTGATCAGGATCGTAATCCAGCGCAATAGCCTTCAGCTTTGCGACGTTGTCCTTTCCATACGTAGCAATTGGACTCTGATCCCTCGACGCATCATTTGTGTATAGGTAGTCGATATAGAGCCCGCGCTCTTCGCCCAGTTCCTTCCACTTCGCCGAGGTGGAGATTGAGACATTGCGCACTGCATCGTCATCCGCCGCATTGTCCCAGTCGACGAGCGTAGTCCACCCTGACAAGAATATCAGTATATACGTGTGTCAGCAGAAGAAGCGAAGACACTCACACATATGGTTTTCCTGCGGAATGCCCATTGAATTTCCGCCTTTCGCCGCACCGGCCTCGCTCAGCTCAAGAGGGATGGGCTGCGGCGCGAAGGTCTGGTTAGCTCCAGTGGCGGCATTTACAGCTGTTGCCTCCGCTAGCCAGAAGTCATAGACATCTTTGTAGAGCTGTGCATCAATCCTGGTTGCGGCGGACCGGTAATCGTGACTGTCGGAGCGGATACCTAAGTATCAGCATGTTGGTACGGGGCATGTGGAATTGCTTGCAGGCATATGAACTTCACTCACCGCGCAGAGCCACCAGAAGTAGCAAGGAGAGAAGATAGGCTGGCTACCGTCCCGTTCGTTGGAGGGAGGGCTGCAATCAGAGGCGTGATGTCGCTGAAGGCCGAAAAGGCAGTGGGTCGCTCTGCCGACGGCTCGGCGTATATGAAGGCGAGCGTAATAGACTCGAGTCCAAAAGAAAGACCGACAGTGCCTTTGGTGTCTGAGGACGCCGTGGTGTTTTGCCAGAGAGCGAATGCATCCAGAATGGCATGAGCGTCTTCGTTGCTGTAGACGAGGACCTCGTAGTATATGTTGCGGACTGGTATGGTGTATAGCTCGTAGCTTGTGACGATTCCGAAGTTTGGGCCGCCCCCTTTCAGAGCCCAGAACAGGTCACTGTTCACTGTTGCACTTGCTGCAGTAACAGTGCCGTCGGCGAGAACTACCTTTAAAGGTGTCAGTTGAATGTGACCGAAGAAGCTGGTTGTCTTTGGCAAGGCATACCTCAAAGCTCTTGACGTTGTCTGCCGCAAGACCATACTTCGCTGAGAAGTGGAAATAGCCTCCTGTGAAACGTATGCCACGAGTTAGTGGCGGCCAGGCTGCACACATGTAAGTACTTGGACTAACCTCCGAGCATCAATCCTCCGACACCAACGTTGGGGATGCGGCCGCCGATGACGCTGACATTATACGGGTCCAGAGCATCATAGACGGCACCCCATCGCTGACCTGGTCCAACAATCACTGTCTCTCTGTCGTCACTGACACTGATGCTGTCGAGGGTCGAGAGATCAATGAGTATGCCACCTTGGATGCTGGAAAAGCCAGGATTTGGCGAGTGCCCCCCGCTGCGGACGGCAAAGGGAGCATCGAATTGCTTGACAATCTTTAACGCAGTGGCAACGTCTGATGCTGTCCTAGGCTGCATGATGCACCTCGGCTGTTCCCAGCACGCTTCAGACCTACATAGCGGTACTCGTCAGCGTTCTGTGCTTGCCCACATGCCCACATCAAAGCAGTACTGTACCATACCAGTTGACATCGACTGCGGTTTGATTTAGAGGCGATGTGTCCACGACATCGGATCCGAGAATCACCTGAGCGGCCGTACACGCCGGAGACGTTGCGTTTTCCAGGGCAGCTTCCAAGTTCTCGGCATCACGCCCCGCCAACCCGAGAGAGGTGGTGAACGCCTCAAATGACTGGGCCATGGTGGATGATGGTTCTCGGATGATGGACGGCAAGTAGGAGTGGAAGTGGGCTGACGCTTCCCTCGAAAACAAAATGGGACCCAGCAACACCATGATGTGCGAGAGAGTGGGGGCCATGTTTACCTAGGTATACCGGATCAGTCTGCTGCGAGGGCTGCTGCACCTCTGGCCACGAGCAATAAAGGGTACCTAGGTACTTAATACTACAATAGACTCGTGACTTGGTGTACCAGATGTTCGGGCATTGCGTCCAGACTCGTACAGTGACACGGCATATCCTCTTTATAAGTCGACCACCCACTGCAACCTCGCAACACTGCCCAGGTGACGAATACGGCATCATATTGGCTGGAATGTTCATTGCTAATAATCCTTCAAGAATCCTTTGCCAGAGAAACAGGGCGTTCTGAGTCGGGCGTGTATTCAATAGCGGGACTTATTCCAAGGTTGGTGATGGGGCATCTACCTACCTAGGTAGCAGGGTAGGAGGTAAGCACCAAGGTAGGCAAGACTGATTACCGCGCTGTACCACTGGGGGCAGCCCGAAGGTGTGTTCCTTGTAGTACCTGTGAGTATGAGAAGATATCATGTACCGGGACGTACTCCGTACCTATTGGAGCCTCTGCAGGTCTCCTGCAAGTCAGGGAGCGTCTGCAGCTTTCCTTGGCTGGGGGAGCTACATTCGGACCAACCGGCATAATGTGCCTTGATCCACCCATATTGGGGGCCTCAGCAGTGTCAGCACCAACAGGCGCCTACATGCGACCTTGGTGGTGAGGGCATGAGACGGAAATATGTAAGTCCAACACAGATCAAACCTTGGGGGCTTGACCGGGTTGATCTGAACGGTTTACCAAACTGGTTGATCCCCACCCACAAAGTCTAAATATTTGGTCCTCCCGCAGGGTCTTTTCATTTGTGGCTTTGAGTTGTGACAGAACGCCCGGACATTTGAGCCCACGCTGCTGGAAGCCTGAGACCATGTCATCAGTTTCCCTCATTCCGCCGCCCACCGCAATGGACGACACTCACAAGGTATACTCAATTGCTATTGCCGTTGGTGTCTTGTGTGGACTGACCACGCTCCTCTGCTTTGGCCGTCTTTTCTTCCGATGGAAGAGCGGCACACTGGGCCTTGACGATTATGCCTTCGTGCCTGCCCTTGTAAGTCCCCTGCTTGCCCACTACAGTACACACTATTTGTATCGCGAGTCGATGACTAACCTACTTCTCCCCCAGTTATTCTACTGGGGCTGGACCGCCATGTCCATGTTTGTGAACCTCCACGCCGGTGTTGGCAAGCCTTTGTGGGAAATCACGCTGGGAGAATACACCATCTGGTTCCAGGTGAGTCGCGGTTTTGATACCCAAGAACTCACGGGCGGCCGGCGCGGAAGCTGATGCAAGACAGGGTATCGCCGGGTCTATGTGGCTCTATCCAGCGATGAGCTTCTGGATACGTGTGTCGATTCTGCTGTTCTACCGACGGATCTTCTCAATCCCAGGATCCAGTTTCAGAATCGTGGTTTACACGCTCCTGACGATCCAGCTGGTCTATTTGATCGTCTATTCGATCCTGCCCGTCTTTGTCGGCCGCCCCATGTCCAAGCTCCTTCAAGCCTCTGTCCTTGACCGTGAACAATACATGAACGATTATTACTACTATTACACACAAGTCGCGCTGTACAGTACAAGCCTGGCCTTGGATGCGGTTCTTCTGGTCCTTCCTATATGGCCTTTGTGGAAATGTTCGTCCACCTCTCGAATTGTCTGCCGGGGCACACCAAGAAGCTGACAGGATTCACCATAGTGCAAATGCCTCTGCGTCGACGGATGTCGATTGGAATTGTCTTCATGCTGGGAGCTGCGTACGTCCTGAACAAGTCCCCAAAGGAGACATGGAATGCTGACGTGTCCTTCAGCGCAAGCATCGCAGCTGCGTACAAGCTGGCTATATATGTGGAGGAGTTTGCTCGATTCACCGATATCGACCCCAAATGTACGTTGAAAGAGATGCGGTGTTGATCTCCATTGTGGCTGGTCGGTCTCTAGAGCCATTCGCTAACCACTCGCCTCTCTGGCAGGGCTGAACTACGAAATGAGTAGATTGATTCCACCTCAGTTCGACACTTACGGGACGACATTTTGGATTCCTACGCAAGTTGAGCCAACGGTGGCGTTGATCGGTGCTTCTCTGCCGGCCTTGCGGGCGGCCTTCTCTACCGCTGCACCGCGACTGTCCCGCTTCTGGGCATCGCTCACATCAAGGTCAACTCAAGTCACCGACTCCTCGGGGGGCAGTCTTGGCAAAGGGTACCAGACCTCTTCAGCTCCAAAAAGCAAAGAACAGCCAAATGCTGGGATGACCAACACTTCACGCATCTACAACTTTCAGCAGGTTGATGAGGAGAACTTGCGTGGACCTTACATACAGCTTGAAGAGTGGCAGCGTTCGAGCAGGATAGGCTTAGTATCCCAGACAAGGGATGGCTCTGGCAGGCTGGGAGATAGTAACCTGTACCATAGTAGCTGATAGGTATGGTCGGCCTGTACTGTACGCCTTCAAAGTGAATCGTATCTCCAGAGCCCCGACAAGTTCAAGGAAGGATATGTAAGAAGGAAGTCTTGATTACCATTGATGGAAAACAGGGACCGGAGACTGTGGGCAAGGTCGAGAACCCCAACTCCCATAGCTCACGTAGCAGACTGAGATCAACCTCAACCTCGAGATCACCAGAAGCTGTGGCCGTAACACATTTCTTGCTGCGGACTAATCAATCCCCAATTCACTATGGCTACCATGGCCTCTACATCCACCGTGGACAAGCTGGCCAAGGCCTCGCAGACGGCGGCCCAGCGCGAGCATGAGCTGACGGTCCGCCTACTGCGAAGCGCTCCAGACCCACAAGGCCGCCATCTTCTGGGCGTCCTTCTTCTGCCTACCCATCACATCTCCTTCGCCCAGTATCGTAACGTGAAAAATGGCCAACGGGCAAAGCAACCAACCCCCTCCCTTCCCATCCCTTCTCTCTTTAGCCATAACAAATTCAACTTCAGTACCCATACAATTGAACGTAGCCGCCCAGTAATATATCATAGTAAAAGCCCGTACCGACAAGGCTTAGGTACTTGCCGTATGTAGTCACCGAATGCCATAATAATGAGGCTATCTATAATCACACATTTTGTCGCTTACCTCTGCCATTTTGTTGACCATTGACCAATGGTTCGGGTATCATATCACGAATTCACTACGGCGAGCGACCACTCACTCAGTCACCCAACTCATCCTGGGCCTCTACCTAGGTATCCTCGCACTGCCATACAGAACCTCACAAACCCCCGCCAACGGCACATCCATCACCGCATCCGTGCCCTCATTCCAGCACTCCCGCCAATCCACCTCCCTCTCCCTCCCGAATCCCGCATGCCCATTCCCACTCTGCTTCCGCTGATGATGATGATGCGGCCGCCCGCCTGCCCCATCGCCCACCCCCGCTCCTCCCTTGCCGCGCGCGCCCTCGCGCTCCCTCTCGCGCTCCCTCTCGCGCTCCAGATTCCGGCGGCGCTCCTCGCTCACCACAATGCGCCCGCGGCCGTCGACGACGGCGATCTTGCCGGCGTCGTCGACGATGGTCTCCAGCGAGCGCAGCGGCAGCGTCAGGTGCTCGGTGTTGTAGAGCGCGAGCGCGACGTAGATGTAGACGAGCAGCACCACAATAAACGCCGGCGTCGCCAGGCTCCACCAGCGGTCCGGGTAGTAGTGGATGCCGAGTGCGTGCAGGAACGGCGACGGCAGGTACGACTGGTCTGTCACCACAAAGAACTTGGAACCGATGAGTTCTGGAGTGTAGTGCTCCAAGGTCTGCACAACCGCCAAAAGTTCTCGGTCTCAGGTCGGATATGCTCTTTCAGCCGGCGTCATGGTCTTAGAAAAGTAACCAGCCGCTGTGGCGGGCGTTTGAGCCCTATTGCCAAGGAAAATGAGGCACTCGGACTTCGTTTTTCGGCTGATCCTCGGAGGAGGGTATTTTGGGTATATTTCGAGACAAACTTCGATTTCCTCGGGCATCTTAGGCAATCTGCAACCCCCTCTTTTTTCGTAGAGACCTTAGATAAGTTATGATACGCCTTTTGATTTATATATAAAATCGTTAATTCGTAATAATTTTTATTAAGCAAATAGCTATTGCGATTCTAAATATATTGAAAAGTAAATTAACTATTTATACGCTTTTTAGCTATAAGAAGCCTTAACGTAAATAAATATATTAATTAATAATCGTCCTCTTTCTCCTTATTATAATCTTTGCCAAGCCGAATATTTAAAATCTTTTATATAGCAAGCGACGATGCCATATAAAAAAAATCAAAAAAAAAATCGAGGACCCGCTTATAGCTCCTTAAACCATTAAAACTAGGGTAAATAAAAAATAGTGTATTAAGATCACAAGCTTTAAAAAGGCCGCCCAAGCTATCTATCAATAAGCTTTTAAAATAATAGCAAAAGTTTAATCCGTAAACGAATCGTCGTCTTCGGCAATATAACTAAAAATAACATATTCTTTAGAAATTATAAATAATATAAAGGTTAGCGGTAATATTAATAATATTATTAAAAAGACTATTAACAATAAACCTATTATACCTGCTTTAAAGCCCTAAAAATTCAAAATTACCTTTATCCTCATATCTACGATAATAGCAAACCTTGATATTAATCATATTTGGCTACGCGATCTAACGAAGCCTAGCGGATAGAATTAATTTTAGATATTTGAATTAATAGGGTATAACGACGACGATTATCGTTAGATTTACCTTTATTAGATTGATAAAAGAAAGACGGTGCTAAAGCGCCTTTAAAAGTTATTATATAGCTATAAAGCGTATATTATTTATCGAAAAGCTAAATATTCTACAATATATACGAAAAATCCCCTAAGAGAACTTTTAAGGTTGATTGTATATATAGCCGTTTACCGATTATACATTTGATCGGGTTATAAAAGAAGATAAAGGGTCCGTATTATTTAATAGTGACGTTTAGATTTAACGTGATTTACGACGATAAACCTGGGAAATAGCGCAATCGTCAGCAATAGAAAAAGAAAGAGATCGCAAAGAGCTGTACCAACAAAATGCTCGAAGCGTTAAAAGCTAAAGCCGAAATACGGAGCGATACTTTTACATATATAAATCGGAGTTTAATATGCTGTCGGAGCGTTAATTGCCCTAATACGGAAATGCAAACGTTTTATTATTATTAGAAACGATCGAAAAACGGCGTACTTCTAAAGGTCGGCAATGCGAATTTATCGCGATAGATTAAAGCCGTGATTTCGGGTATTTATATTAAAAAAGCGCTTCCGTTTAAAATATAGCTTAATATGGAGAAGTTTAATAAATAGCGGATTAAATATCAAAAGCAATCCGTAAGATTAAGAAAAGAAATAAAGAAAAGAAGGAGATTAACGTTGAACAAATCGTTAAAAAAAAGGTAAAATCCGACGATTCAGCTTCTAATGCCATTAAACAGCAATAGATAGATAATAAAGAAAATATGACGTAAATGATGAGCAGAATCACGATCAATTTAAACTTCGGCTTTAGCGGCGAAATTGGACGGTTTAATATAAAGAATGCTTTACGGGAAGCTATAAAAAAGGTTATAAAGCAAATCGCTAAGCCTAAGGCTCGCGGGGCTATCGATTTATCGTTAATAATAAGCGGTTCTGCGATACCGCCTAAAAAAAGGGTTAGCATAAAAACCGACCTTACGTATAAAGGTGATTTTGGTTCCTCACCTATAATTTTCTCGTAATTTTTTCGGCGAACTTTGATTTCTAAATTCACCGAGCATTTCTATAAAGAATATAAAGGCAGGAATAACGAAAAATCGGAGGTATAATTTGAAAAAAGCATTAATATCCTCGTAAATACGAAAATCTCGATTTATAGAATCTAGGATAAGCTAATATAATGGTTTGTAGATAAAGGTATATCGCAAAGGTTTATTATACGGATTTAGGATTTCATAAAAATATTTCTAGCATAGATGCCGAAAAAGAAATTAATGATTTTAGTAAATATATATTAAAGGAAAAGGATAATTAATCAAGCTTAGTTGCCAAAAAAGCGAAAATTGATAATGGTTTATTTATGGAAAAAAAGGTAAAAGATGATATAATGTATAAGGTATTGACCTTATTATCTTCGCTATTCCGTATAAATACTCGAGGTAATAATGATAAAGAAGATAGGGAATCCTCTTCTCTTATTTGGCATGCCTTCGAAGCTATTCGGTATCGTAGACTTAATCAATTCGACAATTGAGATCTATTGCGTAATAGCCAGATGTCTATTTATCACAGTATAGAGAATCAACTAAGACGAAGCAGTAGTTTTAATCAACTAAGTTGTGTTATCTCAAGATGGAGAGTTTAGTAGCAACTAGGCCTTCATCAACTATCTAATCTATCTAGGTGGTCTGTAGGCTTAATTATCTTAGATTCGGATAAGCGGCTGTAGCTATATCCCTATTACAGCTATATTAATGCCCGAACGTTAGCTCTATATATTAAAACCGTAATATTACCCTCTTTTTTACAAAAGCGTAAAATATTTTTTTAAGAAAAATCGTAAATCCGCAAATAAAAAACCTTTATTTATAAATATATCATCCGTTAACCGAATTTAATCAGCGATTTTACGGTTATCGATTTTTAAGCAAAAATAGGGTACTCTCGCGTTAGACCGTTATACTAAAGGCCTATATCTTTATTGCTAATTTTACGTCGATAAACGGTGAAATTTACAGATGCTTATATAACTCGACCCGTTAATTACCGCTTTTTAATTCGGTTTTGCTTATTTCTTTTTCTAACCTATCTTTTTTAAATTTATTATTATTTTAACTGCTTTATTATTATTTTATTAAAAAGGATTATAATAATCTTTGGCCGGAGCCTCTAGCTAATATATTAATCGGTATAAGGGGCTAGCGTAAATCGAGTATATTTCATAGTATATTTAAAATTTAAAAGCGGCGTTTTTAGATAAATTCGTATCGTATTATTCCGGATCCAGATCCTAATTTCTTTATCGAATTTAATATTATAATCGGATATAACATATATAAGAAGCGGTGATTTTATGGACCTCTTATTCCTTTTCGTCATCGATAATTTCGTTATTAGGGTATTCCGATATTTAGCTTAATAGCGGCTTATTAAAGAACCGCTATAGGCGGTCTGCGTAGAATATATAAATTCCTTTCTATAAATCTAATATAGCCAATTTATACGAATACCTAACTCTCGCTATGATTTCGAAATATTGGCGAATTAAAGGGAAATCTAGTTTATCGTCAAGGTAATCCGTAAACCATACCTTTTTGATAATAATGATATAATCGCCGATATCGAAATTAGATTCCCGGCGGTAACGATTTGCTTATTTAATCATACGCCGTTATATAATTTTTATAATTAAATGCGTTTAATTTAGATATTTCTGAATTATTTAAATTATATATTAAGCTTTTTAATATAATATCTTTTTTTAGCCAGATAATCCGATATAATCCTTTATAGCCTAATTTTAATCGAAATATATATAGGCCTTATAATTAAAGCGAACCTTCTATAAGCTAAGATTATCGAAAGATTTATAAAGTAAGACCGATTAAGTAAAATCTAGGGTAGAAATAGCTTTCGATTAATTGTCCTGGTAATAATTCAGGAATATCTTTAATCGTTAAATAATATATTAATTTATAACCTCAACTTATCCTATTATATATGAATATCCCGAAAAAGACAATTTCTATTTAATTCTTAAGATTTTATATATCTTATTTATAAAATTTGCGATAAATCATAAGCCGCGATTTGATATAAATTTATTTGATAATCCGAAAATCCTGAAAAAGCTTTTATAATATATTTGCGTAATATCTTTAGATATTATTATACCGTAATATAGGACGTATTAATTAATTTGAAATAATTTATCGATTATTACGAAAAAGTTATTATAACCCGCTTTATTTTTCGGTATATTTCGGAAATCGACAACGATCCGTTGTTATATATATAAAGGAATCGGGAGCGGATATAAAAAGCCCGGGGTTTTATCGCGGGAGTATTTCGCAGACCTATAGATATAATTCGCAATATATTAAACGATATCGTTATTTATACGCAGCTATTAATATTAAGCCGCTATTAGCTATTGTGTTTTATTTTATCTAAAATATAAAATAATAATATATCAATATATTAAACTTAATATATAAATTATTTATTTCCGAAATGATTAATCAGCTTTTATAAATAATATAATAATTATTTAGAAAATATTAATTTTAATGGCCGTTTTTAGTTTTTTTATAATATTGCTTATAAGCGGGGTTTTCTCGATTAGCTTTTAAGATAACGTTAATAGGCTTAAGCTCGTATTATTCGATAGAGATCGGTAGCGGGGTAACGTCGGCTTCGGAGATATTATTAATAATTAGGCCGAAAATAACTATTTCGAAAGCAATATATATTATACTATAAACAAAAATATCCGTTTTTTAATAAATTTCTTTACAAAAGATTGTTATCGTATAATCAACTTCTTATTTCTTTTTTTAAATATATAAATTCTTTAATTTCTTAAAAAATCTATTTACGGTTATATTCTCGGTGCCGGGCTGGTATTTTAAGATAAAGTTATAATAAGAGAATTTCTCGACCTACCTTATTTATCGGAGATTTAATAAATATTTAATCAAGAAGAATTTTAAAGCCCGGTAATCTATCAAAATCTTAAAAGGTCTTTGCTATAGGGCGATGAGTTCGGCGTATTAAAAAGTTAAAGAGTATATAATAGCTAATAGCTTTTTATCGTATATATCGTAATTATACTCGGTTTTATATATTATCTCTAAATAATATCTAACCGGTTTTTAAATATCGTTATAACGCTAATTAAAGATATTTAAAATTATACTATCGAATATATTTATTTTAGCTTTATAGGCAAGCTATATTGGAATTAAGCTAGGATTAATAATATAATTAATAATTCCTTTATCTCTTCGAATATTCTTATATACTTATAAAATTATAAGAATATTATATTTTTCTCTAATAACTTTATTAGAACGGCTGCTATATAATTATATTCTTATATAAAATTCCGATAAAAATTATAAAAAATTGAAAAGAATTGCACCTTTTTCAAAATTTTAGGAATCTTCTATTTTATAATAATCTCAATTTTTTTAAAATTTATAAAAATGCCGTTTATATTAATAATAAATCCCAAAAATTTCGTATTTATTATAAGATCATCTATCAGGGCACACCTAAATCGCTATCAGGGCACACCCCTAATTTCTCGCACTATAGCCCCATTTTTAGGGATATTATCAAAAACTTTTACATCCCTAGGCTCCATTTTTAAAGATGTCACCAAAAACTTTGATATCTTAAGGCTCCATTTTAGGGATGTTACTAAAATCGAATTTCACGAATTTCACGAATTTCACGAATTTCACGAATTTCACGAATTTCACGAATTTCACGAATTTCACGAATTTC
>PYFS01001690.1:0-28340 GCA_003671545.1 Ophiognomonia clavigignenti-juglandacearum | reverse complement strand
AAAATAAAATTAACAAAAATTTTATTTTTATTATAAAAACAAAAATTTAAAGAAAATATAAAAATAAAAAAAAAAAAAAAAAAGGGGGGGAGAGAAAATATTTAATGTTGGGGGAGGCCCCCCCCCCCCCCCCCCCCCTTTTATTTTTTTTTTCTTCTCTCTTTTCTTTTTTTCTCCTCTCTTTTCCTTCCACAACTCCTGGCTTGACACAGCCATGCCGCCGTCCTGTAACTCATGCTGCACATCTCTGCTTCTATACCAAAAGACCTGCCGACACTCTCATTCCCAGCAGCATTAACAACAACATTACATTTTCGAGCACTGTTCGAACCAATGATTGAAGCGATTTTTTTCGCCCGGATTCTGGGGCTGTGTGTACCACGTCGAGGCGTTGCAACTCGGGCATACCCACAGGTCCGCTCCATACCAAGTTCATCCACACCTGCTGTACTTCATACACTTCTTCCAGAAGGGTAGTGGTTTCCGCCCGCACCAACATCACGCCAAAGGGGACATGGCATCCTGAATGAGCGCGCAAACAAAAAGGTCAATGACACACAGACTCATTTCGGCGAAGCGAAATCTGGTGCGGGATTTCGATGCAAGTTCTGTCTCGTGCGTTGCAACTTCATGCTTCGGGAGTAACTTTGGCGTCGCGGAGTCTGTCTGTGCTTCTACATGGGGGAGCACCTCGTCGCGGCCGTGGGTCTCGTCGGCGCGACTCCCCACCTGGGCAGCTTGTTCCAGGAGCAAGGGCAGACTCTCGACCTAATCGGCTCAGCAGTTTGACGCATACATTCACAAGCAAGAGATGACCCTGTCTTTGAACCGTCAACGCACCCCAGCATATCTCCGAAGCCAATGCTAGTGGATCGGGACTGCCCTGAGGCCATCAACATCGCCGACATGGGAAAAGCGCTCAGAAGGCACATTTCCAGTGAGTGACACTGAGCAACGACCACGCGCCGAAGTGGACATGGGGTGGTGGCAGTGGCTTCTGCCTCCCCAAGAACGCGATCCGAAGAACAGTTTGCTTACCGAAACCCCCGCCCTCGCATGTTCAGCCATTTGTGACCTCCAAATAAGAGCAAATTGTTTCGTCTTTCAGATCGCCACCGGCTGCCAGATCGGCATACCTGGACCCACTGCCGTCGACTCTGCCCCCTTGCCCCGACGACCCCGAGAGGTGTAAAATGACACAAGCGCATCAAGCCATCTGCAGGTGTTTTTATCAACCAGGCTCTTCAGGCGAAGTCACTGCAGACTCCCGAGGTGGGGAATTATCTTTACCTCGCTTTCGTGCGCGAGTAGTACAACAGCAGCAGTATATACTCTTGACGACAGTCGAGACCACGTCATCCTCATCATGCGTCCTGGTAACACCCAGCTCCGCACTAGGAAGCATGGGGGGCATGGACTCTATGCCAACCACCAGGAGGACACTATGGGCAACCATATCAGCAAAACCAACAACCCATGCAAACATTCTCTGGCCACCAAGGTCACCCATTCGTGCCATCAACACCCACACCAACATTTACATGTCAGAGGTATTGAGATGCCTTCCCATTCGAGGTTCGCACAATAACCATATTTCAAGGACACCTAGGGAGATCGAAATACAGCCGAAAGCGTCTAGCACCCGCAACCTTGCCATGCCACGGTAGACGAAACAGGAAAGAACATTTGTTCTGCCCCTGCTGCGAGAAACGCGGCTCAATCGGCTGCTCTGCCACCAGAGGAAACATCTTGCCAACAGGATAAAGTCTCTGCCTTCACGACGCTTTTCATGAACGTCACCTCTCGCACCGCGCTGCGGCCTGGCTGGCCATTATTTTTTCAACATTTACTTCTTCTTGCCAGTGTACCTTTTCATCACGCCCCGCATTTAAACTCCTCCTCTACGCTGCGCGTCGCCTCCTGCACGTCTCAACCACGTTCCGCAACCCCCCGTACTGCAGCCTCGCCAGGACCGCTTTCACAGACACAATGCGGCCACTGAAATCAGATACCGCTGAGCCGCCACGTCCAACGGTGTACTACGGAACGCTTTTTTCTCTGCTTGTGAAAATTCAAGCTTGACCCCCTGGCTCGACCGGAAGCCGAAAAGGCGTCATGTCAGATCGCCCCCCTCCCGCCGTTTTGTCCTATGGACCAGACGACCTCGATGTCCTTGGCTACTACAACTCACGAGACGGTTCTGGAAGGCTGCTCTCCCGGTACAGAGAACGTATGAACCAGATGTTGGGCCGGTTCCAGCCGTCTGAGCCGCCGCCGACGCAGCAACGCCCGACGCATTCCGCCACCAACCCAGCGTGAGCGGGAGGAATGGGCCGCGATGCAATCGCAAACGGCGCTAAACGAGCGGATGCTGCAAGTCAAGCTGGGTCTTTGCACCAAGATCCCCGTGCAGGCCAACACCCCTCTGGGTGAGCGCTTTGACATTATCAGCCAAAATCATGTCCGGGACGGTGACGTGATGCTTCGCCAGCCTTGCGGGCATGCGTACGAAGAGTATGCCATTATTGAGTGGTTTCGTCACCAGCAGAATTTGCACAACAACGCTGGTGCACGGAATTTCGTGAAGCTCACCTGTATCAGCGGATGTGAGGCCCGCGGCTAAATGGTATGTAATATTTCAGCCCTTTTGTCTTTTTTTATTTCGTCTTAGTGTTGGCTTTGCTAATTCTTTTCCATTCTTCCCTAGGTGAACGTGGACATCCTCACGTCGGCTGTCGGCCTCCAGCAGCTGAAGCCTCGTCCACTGGCCCTTTGCGGATATTCAGAGTATTTCAAAGTTCGAGGCATACGCAAAGCTCTTCTACTTGGACTACGTACTTTGCAACAGCTTGCCGTCGTTGAACCTTGACATTGGGTGGCGTATCATGAAGGGTGTTCGATCCTCCTCTTTTTACAGCGACTGGGAGATGCATTACCGCCCAAGTCGAGAAGTTGAGGACTTCCCCCATGGCGAGAAAAATCAAAGACCTGAATATGGTCATGCTCCAGAACGCAAGGCGTTACCTCAAGGCAACATCCTCCCTCTTCATATACGAGACCTTCTCTTGAAATGGTGGGATGCTGGGTCCCCACCTCTTCTTCTTCATCAAATTCTGGCTGTGCTTCCGGTAGCCCTGTCTCTACAGACACCAGCAAGGGGCCGGCCGGCGCGCCTCGACTGTGACAGTCCGAGAATGTTTACCACGCCCGCGCGGCGGGTTCTGACTGTACTGTCGACGCCAAGGGCAACCTCTCAGCAGAAGAATCACACAAAAGCGAATCCCCCATCGCCAGAATGTCCGCTGTTTTTTTCTTCTTGCCTTCTTTGTCGCACAATACAGAAGGTCTTCAAGGAATATGAGAGCGACCTGATGACCTCTTACATTTATTGATCTACTCAGGTCACGACTTCACACGTGTCTTTACAGCAGCATGCGTTGGATGGTAGGTGGCCCGTGGTGGTATGGTTGATATGGAGGCTCTTTTACCCCTCTCGCCTTCGCCCTTGACCTCCTATTCCTCCCATCCCCACTCCTCCTCCCCCCAGCGACACCAGGCGCAGCCTAAGGTAGACTGAGCACGAGCGTACCGGCGCCATGCCTGACTACGCCCAACCAAGTGGATGTCGGGGCATCCTCACGCTGAACTCGACAGGTCCCCCCCAGTGGTGGGATTGCAACTCTTTATATTGGAGCAGTTTACAATACGTTGACCTGCTACAATTGTGGTCGGCAGCCAAGCCGGAGGCATTGGTATGCGCTTGTCGCGGCCATCGCACAACCCCAGCGACAACACGCAGTACGCAGATCCGAGGCCTTACAATTGTTGCTCGCCATAGGAGAAGAAGCGTGCCCGCATTCGGTTGCTTCACCGAAGTCATCAGTTCGACAAGCAGGACAAGAAGACGAGCCGCTGAAGCTGGCGATCGAGTCCGGCAGAACAATCTTGGGGATACAGGAGCCTTTTTCTGACATTAAAGAGGTGTTGAAACACCCTCTGATGCCGTATCATAAAACGGCTGACCAAGCTGCTGCCAACAAGACCGCCAACCCAGAGATCGTTGTCTTGGACTGCACGCTTCAACTCAGGGTCTCAAGTGTTCTACCTTCTCTGTCAGCCTTCATGTCTTATCACAGCCAATACTCCATGAACACCAGCAACTTGAACGTGGGCTGCATTACCAATTTGATCTGGAACGCCGCCTTGGTTCTCCAAACGACCATTCCCGCAAGGCTTGCTGTCGCCGGGGCGTTGTAGATTTGGCGCGTCGCCTGATTCTCATTTTCGTCCTGTCTGCGTGATTACCAAGTACTCTACTCGATGGTCATCCCTCTCCTTGGCTTCCCTTCAGCGAATAACGACATCATGGATGCCAGAGTTCGAACGCCTTTACTCTTCTTAGCCTCACTGCATACGTGAGCAAGGAACTTTCAAGGCTGATTCAGTTGATATTACGATACAGCAATCAAGAGTATACGAGTGACTTCCATCTTGGAAGGCTTCTTCGGAAGCATGGTCTATTCGAACCGATGGAATATCGTGATGTCCGTTATTTGTCGGTGGTGATCAAGTTCAAAGTTCGGCAGGTAGCTATTCAGACGGTGAAGAGGATATTGTCCCCACCAACCCAGCCGACCTTCGCATCACGCCTGTCATACGCACTCTGGACATTGACCAAGGTTGCGCATATTCCGCCGTTCGGGGTGCGATCCTCCTTGGAGGTGTGGAATACCAACGTTCCGCTTCCGGTCAGACCTGGCCCATTCCTCACCCCACTGAGCTGATGAACATTGCACCGGAGGCAGAGGATTCTGATATGTCTGTCTCTCTCGCCACGGACGTGGTATGGGAGTTTTTCAAAACCAAGGCGGGCATTTGCTGGCAGCTAATTCTTCTCTGCTATGGTCACTCTTTTTTTTGTGGACGTGTCCTCGATACGCTTGTCCGAGGCCGACTTGTCCGTCCCAAGCAGGGAGGCTGCGGCCGAGCTGCACCAGGGCTACGCCGAGAGACGAGACGCCTACGCTAAAACGTGGATCGTCTCCATACAGGTGCCGAAGAGCCTGACAGTGACTCTACGCCAAGCGGAGCTGTGGTACTCTCCCGATTGGAGGGAATTCGTCTGGCTCTGCAGGAGCAAAGCTGCGACCAAGTTCAGATGTCGAGGGGCTTTCCCACCAAAGTCGATGGCATTCACCGATGCTTGACGTGCAATAGAGATGTCAAGCACACCATGATGCATATTGCAGACTATAGGGTAATATTTACTCCAGCTTTTTGGGGGGAAGTGTCGATCGATGAGGAGTAATAAAGGTCATGGTCCTATGCAATCCATATGCGCAGACGTTTACCCGGACACAGAACAGGCGCCTCGGGATCAGCGGCGTCAATAGATCGTTCTCAAAGCGTACAAAGGAGCCAATCGCAGGAAATGACAACCTGCATAGACGAGGTTGGAAAAGCACTGTCTCGCTGGGTTGGAAAGAGGGACTAGCCCTTATCCGACTTCAGGATTTTGCCTAGTATACCGGGCCGGTAACGTCAATAACGCGTTTGCTTCGCGTACCGCAGAGTCGTCGCGCGACTCGATCAGCGTCGTCGCCAACGAAGGCCGAGTCAAGGAACTCACAGACAAGAAACTCAAGGCGCCAATGCTTCTTGCCTCGTCTCCACTGCGGGCGCGTCAACATGCAGTCACGTTACCACAACAACACACCGTAAACTCTCGCATTAGAAGACCTTGTTGGCTTTGGTTCTGATGTTTTACTGCGATAAATCGTCGAGGCGCCTTACCACCTGGCCGTTATCCGCCTGACAAACCTCCCTTTCTTCATGCAGGCCGTCAAGTTCGGCAAGAAGACCAAGCCCTCCGACGTTCCTAGCAGTTCTAGCGACTGAGCCGTGGCTCAGGCGAAGAGTTGTCTCCTTTTTCTTGAGTGCAGAACCCAAGCGAGGATCGGTGACCAGGCCGTTGCCTCCAACGGTCAGTGCGCAGGTGCCATTCATAACAACATATCTAATGTCAGATCTCCAGTTGACGAGAGCCCTTCGGACGAGCTGCTGGTCCTGAAGCAGTCGGGGATCTTCAAAGTTGTCTGCTTGTCAGCATGCCTCCACGGACCAACTGATGATGCATGTGGCACCGGTGGACCAGATCACGGCCATGAAGCGCGAGGTGGACCTACATGCACCGGAACAGCACCATTTTCCTTTTTTCCCGGCCTGATTTTCTCGTCCCAGCAGGAGTGTATGTGATCACTGCGGCCCCAGGATGTGGAAAGTCGCAGCGCCTTGCTCTGATGCTGTGCCTGAGCATCGGACAGGGACAGGATGGCTTGCTCACGGCAACATGAGATGATACTGTTGGCAAGGAGAAGGAAGCTCTGAAATTATCGCTGGTGACCCAGATCCAGCGACACACTCTGATAAAGGAGTTTCTGCGACCATCTTGTATCATCGCTAGCGTCGAGCCCATCCGTCTGGATATTCTAATGAGTCTGCCTCCAGAATCCGGGTAAAGAGTCGTCAAGACCATATACCTAAGATACAACATCTATCTATTGCTGTGCCATCCGCAAGACTTGCAGAAACAGAAGCAAAAGCCACAGCAGACGCAGCAGAAGCTGCAGAGACACCAGAAACCTTAGAAATAGTAACAGCAAGAGCTGCAATAGCAGGAGCAGCAGGAGCAGCAAGCGCAGCAGAAACAGCAAGCAGCAAGCAACAGCAACATAGCGTCGCAAGCTATCTGCTTTTCCAGTGACTGATAGCCTATTCGGCACCTTGGCTTAGCCTGGAACCATCCCCCTCGATTGGCAGATCAGCCACCCGGCCCGAATCTCGCCCCTGCCGCGCCCGACTCTGCCAACTATATGTACTCGAACATTATGGACAGCCTCGTCCGGCAACTCTCAGAATTCATCAAGGCGCTGTTATCTGATGCCGACCTGCGTTTTTCTTGTGCAGAAAATCGTCCTAGCCATCACTTCGGCACGCATCTTAGAATCAACAGCAAAAACAGCTTTCTTTTACCAGTTCTGTCAGCTCTGGATGTTCCTCGAAATTGACGGAGATGTCATATTCGTATCTTTCTCAGAGCCCGAGACCACGCCTCCCGCCGCGCCCGCGCCGCGCGGCGGCAAGCCAAGAAGGAGGCCCTGCGATCTCACGTGCGGGCTGGTCACTCGCCACTGTTGCACTACACTGAATTTGACGCCTCGAATCTGTGCCGTTGCACAATCCAGAAAAAAGGCCAAAGAAATAGGGTTGACAATGGAGATACGAAGCAGACACCAAAGAAGAAACTTTAGAAAGTACGCATGGATCAAAATAGCATGGTAACCGTTAACCTTTCGGAGGCCTTGACAGTACTGATCCCTCAGCAACATGCCCAACTGACCGCCAGGACGAATCAATTTGCAAGCTTGCTATACGGATGAGACTCGAGAGCTGCGGAAGCTCCGCCGAAAATCCCAACAGCTCGAGATTGAGCACCATGCGGTCTTGAGCACCCCTGAAACCCCGCACAGAGCAGCAACTGCAGCAGGAGTAGAAGCTATAGACTAGAGCGAACTCTTTGCGACTTCTCCGCTCAGCCACAAACACGAGCACAGGCACGAGGGCGACGAGATCGCCGTACCACCTCAGCCTAATGCCAGCCAGCGAATCAAGGCTATCAGGACCACCTGGAAGATGACTTTGCCCGGACCGAGGGAAAAATATAATTACAGAGGAAACCGAGTCACCCCGGACCAGCGCTCCAGCTCTGTGCGAGCACGTGGAGGTTCCCCACTGCTGCTGCTGCTGCTGCTGCTGCTGCTGTGAGTCGTTCGTGTCCTTACTCCTGGACACCACATCACCACCGAGACTTGAAACACTTGGAGGTTACTCCCTTGACACTCACTGACAACTAACGCAACCATGTCAAACCATTGGCGATGGCAGGCGTCCTTACCCCTGCTGTGAGGAGGGCAAGATTCCCCATGATGATGGGTAAGGAGATGGTGCGGTACGACTTGGAGCCCGACGACGGCGACGCCCACCTCCTCGACTGGGGCTGCTGTTGCCGACGTACCCCGATGTGTCATATCTGCGCGATAATCTATCTTGGCTGCCTAGCGACCTCTCCTCTCAGTCAGGATGGCATGGACAACGTCCAATGTTCCTCAACATTTTCACTTTCTTCCCGTCCAGGCCCTCCACCATCACCTTACGATCGTCGTAAGCCTCACCTTGCTTCCTCGGGTCAAAATGTTCCTTGATTCCCTCACTTCCGGTCAAATTGCTTTGGCCAGACCAGTGGTTCAGCGATGAATCGTCAATATAGCGACGGTACTGGCCTGCATGACCCGACCCCTTAACGACATATATCCTCCTCTGCACTTGGGTGCTCTCTAGCACATTCGCTCTCCCTTCCCGTCACTACTCGTCGCAGCGACAAGATCTCACGGTAACGAGTCCATTCGATGTAACGACGCTCCAGGGCACATCCATTCACTATGTCTGCGTGGCATACCAAGCTTCGATACAATGCTACCAGAGACGCGATCAAGAGATTGACTGATGGACGCGGCGGTCAACTCGCGAACGGACTCGTCCCCAAACCTGAGCACAGTAGCCAGCTGTGTGGACTAATCACAACTTCAGCAAGACTGAATTCCATCAACTCCAGATGTCCAATTCCGTCATACACTTTACTCGACAAATGCACACCTGTAGTTTCCACATCTTTTCTACCTAGGTACTGGCAACCGAGGAGAAAATGTTGCCACCCAAACCATTTCTGGAGGGGGCGTTCCCGGATCTAAACATCTCAAGTGGACCATCTTCGCCCCTTTTGTTCTGTGGCTCCTCTGCCCTCAACATTACGGTGGCCTACAGGGCAGAATGGAAAAATTTTGAATTTTGCATTTTTTTCAGGCAAAAACGTTCACTACCGACACACACGCCGTGACTGTCAATCCCGCGACCCCCGGCTGCCCGGCAACGCCAATATCCCGCTTAAGAAAATTTCGCATTCAACCTTTGCACTTATCTTCCTACCCAATACAACCCCCTACCCGCAACCTCCAATCTCCCCAGAGCAGTTGCTCACCCAAACCTCCTATTTCAGATATTGCCAAACATCCCGACCAACACCATTGCCAAAATTCCGCGCCCGCAAGTCAAAAACTTCACCGTCCTCGGCACCGCCATCACGAAACCCATAGCCAACATCAAACACGCCGCCAACGAGTTTGAGATCACCACCTACCTGTCGCATTGGTGGGGGAGGGGCAGGCGTAGTGAGTCAACCTCGGAAAAATGCAAAAATCAAAAATTTCCCATTCGCCCTGTAGGCCACCGACGTACCACATCCCTAAAAAGACAGCGCGCTTACGTCAGCAATCATATTTATCGCCGACTACTGGCTGTCTGGGAAGAGGGCGTCCTGTCTCAGTGCCGCGCCGTGAAACGAAACTCTTCTGCTGAGACCTGCCTAGATTGTCTCTATCCAGGTGCGAAAGGTCTTCATCGCAGCTCACCGCAAACAATGATCATGGTACTGTCCTGGTTAGAAGGAACATATGTGGCTCTGCAGAACGCAACCAAGCTGAAGTCCAATTTTGACTCCTGAGCAAGTTTAAAGTTCTCCAACGCTGTTGGCCAAATCAGCACAAATCATCGAAGGACACGAGTGCTGTGAGATCCCGAGGGTGGAATACCTACTTTCAAGTTTCCCAAAGGATCCTCGACCTGAACAATCTCACTGTCCTAAGCCTGCGGAGCAGTGACCCGGACGGTTTCCATCTTTTCGCCCCAGGCCACGCGGCCCACTACTTTTCCACACCAAACCGTCCCAAAAAAACATCGATTTCCGCCATGCCTGCATCCAAGGTTCAAGTTCCCACCAAGCAAGAGTCCTGGATAAACGAAAACCTTCCATTTTCCATCGATTTCCTAACCTTCTTCCAAGGGTCCCACTTATAAATGCTTTCCCTGCATCAAGACTAACAAGGAGTGTAAGCCTCGTAATAACAAGAAAGGCAAGAAGCTGGCCAGCTATGAGGCCTACAACAAAAACAAGGGTAAGTGATGAAACCTGTATGAAAATATGCGAAAATATGCTGATATCCACCGAAAGTCGTCTGCGGTGCTACCCCCCCTCTTATTATCAAGTACTAGGAGTACTTGCAGGGTGCTAGAGAAGCCGAGGACCCTGATAAGGTAAATGATTTCCGTCCTTTTTCGATCGATTTCCATTAACCCCTTGTCTTAGGATGCCAAGTTAAAGAAGATGTGCAAAGCCTACAAAGCCCTCACTGAGCTCGCGATACTCGCTGCGGATTATGTTTGTTAAGGCCTGACTTTCTTCCAGCGATACTATGAGACTTAGTGGCTCTCTCTCTTATTGTCCTGACTGTTCGTATGGGACCCAAACTCGACCACTAAATTGATTTCACAGGCATAGAAACGCTGATTCTCAGCACCATTGGCGGCACTGTTCTCGTATTCCAATTTCTAGAAGTCGGTTATTCTATCTATATCAGTTTCAGGATCCCAAACCTGCTGGATTTTCCAGGACCGCATGACCGTCACCCAGGCCGGCTTCGGACATCACTCAGACCTGACTGGCACTATCTGTCTGTCCAGAGCCGATGCGAAGACTAGAGCCTTGATAATGGTTGACATTGACAAGGACCGCTGTGGAAGCTTTAGCATGAACTGAGAATATATTTTACGGAACTCTAGCCATCAGGAGTTTTGGTAGCGCAACAGCCCAATGGTCTCAGCCACTACTTCCAGGTTACCTTGATCGAGTCTCTCATCCCGACACCGACCAGCCCACTTACGCCTAGTCCGGCAAAGAATAGACAGCACCGAATCACGTATATGGCCGAGGAGATCGAGCGGGAGTCGATGTACTTTATTCCATTGAACCACGTTGCCATCTTGGTCTCTGGCCATGAGTTCATGTCAATATGTCATTGGGTTCATCAGAAATCATCAAGGTCGCGGCCACAGGATTTCTGGATGGCACAGCCCAGTGAACTTGACCCGCATCACTCGCAAGTCACATCAAACCAGAGTCGTAAAGCTGAGACTCCCACATCTCGTTGCAGCTTCTGGACCTGATTCGGTTGTCGGCTATCTGCTCTGTCAAGATCAGCGCGTGGGTGGGCTTGAATTTCGTGAAACGATAGACCTGGTGCTTGCGGCCAATCTCTTAGCCCGCTGGGGCTCCGACTATCTCTTCTCGCCATAGTTGTGTCAAACCGCCTCAGCACTTCATGCGGCGGAAAGATCATGCCACGGGATAGACTGAAGAGTGGAAGAACTCTTGGCATACTTCCAATGCTCAAGATGATCCATATATCCACCTGAAGATCCCCCACCTAACTGTAAACATCGCCAACGAAACTCTCCGGACAGCGACTTTGTCGCATTTACAATATTACCGTAGGAAACAGGAGAACGGCCATTTCTCTTAGTCGGATTCTATGTAGATCCAATGCTCAACAGTACGGTTGCCAATTTTCAGCCCAGCATCCACGAGAATTCCGAGAAAAATGCTCCCCGTGGGAATGTCCGGCGTCGTCGTAGTGCGTATAGACAATCTTTGCTGATTACGAGCGTCTCTTTAGAAGAGCTTTCTGCTTTCAAGTTGCCACCCGTTATCACGGTCGAAAATGAATCTGAGGATGAGCTTAAGCCTGCCCGCGTGGTCAACGGAAAATGCGCGTCGCCTTGACAGTGGCCCCAGGCACGACGGTCCCGCCGACCGTGCCTTCGACGAGAATGAGATTAGCATCCTCGGTCGCGACGGCGCTGATGGCGTCAAGACCCCAGGCTGTTGCAAGAGCTCCGCCATCACCCCGGTACCGCCGAGTCAGCGGTTTCCACCCCAGTCATCGAGAGTGAGACTGACCAGTCCCTATCGTCGGTGGAGATGTTCGATTGGGGCGATAAGTCCGAGTAACCTCCAGCGGGAAGTTGCGTTCGTGCAGTATCGAAGATGTACAACAGCAACTTGTCGATCGTCAGCATCGAGGTGGCGTTGGGTTTTATTTATTTTTCGAACCGGTCCGGAAACTAAGAACAACTTCCACGAGGGTGTTCACCTCTCTTCCGATCCCGATCAGGTCTCCTCCACCGATTCTGACCTGATCATTACATCCTATATGTCGCAGCTTTCGCGAAGTCAGAGCTCAATGACATCAAGAAGGCTCTGTCGGGCTTCCGCAAGGGCGAGTCATAGACGGAGGCGACAAGCGACCTGTTTGTTCTAATCCATCTGGTCCAATTAGATAGCTTTTCCTGTAATGAGTCTCAAAAATTAGGACATTGACGGAGTTCTCTCGGTTCCGAGTCCTGAATTTCATGGAGACTCTGACGGTGGCAAACTTTGCCCTGCTGGATCTCGAGCTCCGTAAGTACCAGCCTAGCCGAAGAATCGTCACAGAACAAAACTGATCCTGGCATCAATAGCCCCAGATTACGAGCTGCGCGGGCGTCACCGGAGGACTATGGCGAACTCGTCACTGGCAACACGACCGCCAAGCACCTGCGCCCCGACCACGACAAATGCTAAGGCCTATTAGTGGTCATCCACTAGACGCACGTCACTGGCATTCTGAGTGAGCTGAGCATGGTGTGATCAGGGAGAGAAGGACACATACTTTCTTTATCTTCGGAGTAGAGTTAGAAACTGAGCTAAAGCTTGGCGAGGAATCCAGATCCAAGAAACGGGCTGATGCAACTCCTCAAAGGCTGGCGGACGTCCATGGTCCGATGCCAGATTTTGGCGCGGGTCAGCATGTTTTAATGGAGAGCCATCTTTACATAGCATGGAAGAAGAGGGTTATGCTATCAATGCAGTAAGCATGGACGTTACGAGAACCAGACCATGCAGAGGCAGTCATGAAGTGGGACATATGGTCTTGGAGTAGGATTCGCAAATCCGAGGACTAGACAAAGTCTCAGTAAGTCGACGCTATCTACATGGCCGGAGACCGATTATTGAGTCATTCAATTTTTATCGAACTGCTGATTCACAAGGATCTCAACGTGACTTCGTCGGCTCTTCAACTTGCATACACGATCAAACAGGCCAGGGTGTAGAGAAAGACATATTGTATAATGAGCTCAGAGTAATTGTCTCTCACTCGATTCTGGGCTCATCAAGCTCTGCACAAAGGAGAGTCAGGTCTGTCCACAAACGCCTCACTACCCACACAAGTAGCACAATAAAAGAGGCTCTCAGGATCATACTGCTTCTTCGCAGCGAGGTGATCCGCATATTTGTCCCCATAAAACGTCGCCTGCCAGTCCGGATCATTCCTATCACCCTCATTCATGTAGCCTCCAGTTTCCGGCGCCAGATTCTTTAGCGCTTGTCCCTTCACAAACGTGATATCATCCATCGCCGCCAACCGCACCTCGTTCGTTACATTCATAGCCACGCCCTGGCCGACCGTCACGAAGTAGCTCGATTTCCTCCACGCTAGATGCAGCCCTGATGAAGCGTCCTCAGCGTCAGCAAATACCTGACCACCCGAGACGAGATCAATCACATTCGTCACGACCTCATCCGCCGTCCCGCCAGTAGTCTCCACTGCCTGGCGAACTGCGGTGTAATTCGCCACAGCAGCGCGATCAATGAGCCTCGATGTGAGAATTGACGTGGTACTCGCGGCATTGTAAACATCAGACTCGGCCTCAAAAAACGACCAGTAATTCCCGTATGATGCCCAGCTCTCCGTAATCGACAACATGCCACCAAACTTTCCCGACAACTTCTCCCTCACAGGCGCAAACGCCGCCTCCGCCTCGCTCTGATTCTCCCCGATCGTCCAAAACCCGTGCGTATACCCAGACGTCGCGTTTCCGATAAAAATCCCGGGGAAATTCTTAAACCAGTATCCATACCCCGCAAATCCAGCATCACTCAGATCCGGGAATTCCTGCATCAACACCGCCACGGCATCCAGTAGCACCGCCTTGTGCGCCTCCGTGTTGGCCACCGGCGCGATAGCCAGATGATGCGCCGTCACGGTGTCCACGTTCGGGTACGCCTTCACCGTGGTGCTCAGCACCACCCCGTACCCGGGCCCGCCGCCGCGAATCGCGCGGAACAGGTCGGTGTACGAGCAATGGTCCGCGGTGACGACCGTGCCGTTCGCGAGCAGCACTTCCGCGGCGAGGATCTGGTCCGCGCCCATGCCGTAGTTACGCGTCGCGGGCCCGTGGCCGCCTCCGGACGGCCAGCCGCCTATCGCGCACGGGCCGCTGCTGCCGCCGCCCACGACGAGCACGTCCCATGCTCTGGCGCGCGCGTAGACGTCGGACCATTGGTAGGCGCCGTTGATGTGGATCGCGCTGCCGGTCCAGTTGGACTTTGTGCAGGAGGAGTGGGAGGGCGGGGGTGGGTAGGTTTCGTGGAAGGTGATGTCGGTGCGGTAGTGGTGCAGCCAGAGCTCGAGGCTGCCGTAGCCGTCTGAGCGGCCGAGGAGATCGTGGCCGGTGCTAGTGACCACGAGGCGGATGTTGGTGGTGCGGATGAAGGCGAGTGTGGACTGGAGCTGGGGAAGAGTGGTTGCGTTTACAGCGTAACGCGGGTTGATGCCCAGGGAGCAGGAGGTGGGCTCGTCGCCTTCCGCGTAGTCGACTGGGGCGCAGGTAATGTTGTAGGGGTAGACGCGGCCGATGGGATTGGTGGTCATGAACTTCTGGTCGGGCCAGTGTTCGGTTATGTACGCGCATTTTTCTACGTCGAAGGCTGGGCCGGGATAGCAGACTTCAGCGATGGGAGTAGTTTTGATGAGCGCGCCACCAATAGTGGCGTTGAACGTGTCCCATTCTGAGGTTGAGGGCCAGCATGCATCATTCGGTCCCTAGAGAATCGGGCCGTCTGTCAGTACGGTAGGCGAAAACGTTGGCTGACGTAATTACTCACGCATCTGCACTCTGGCTGCGATGGTGTTGAGTTGCTGGTCACAAACTGTGTCAGGCCTTGAGCGTAAGTGACACTGAACAGCGTCACAAAATGAGAGATCATAAACGTGGCTTGCATCTTGAGATGAACTGCTTCGTGGACGAAACACGATCGCCTCGAATATTGATCGTGCGTCCGGCCTTCGCCCACTTTAACATCCCACACACTTTTCAGTTCCCATGTAGCGGTGTTGTAACCTGAAATAAAGTTAGGCTTGGCGCCGATGGCCGATTTGTGCGGTTTGGGAGATGGCTGCAACAGCGCCATGCACATGAAATTTGATCTGTCATGTTACCAGGGCCTCGGTCACACCACAACCCCATTTCCGTGCCCCGGTCTGCTCCACTACTTCCAACAGAATTAGGGCCCACTGAATCTCAAAGAGGATGTTGTCTATATCCCCGGCAGCTCTGGCCCTCTGACATCCTTGCACTTATCGTCAGGTCACCGCATCGGAATATCCGCTGCCATTGTCGCGGTTGGTTAACATGCCATCGTTGGAAGGTGCCATCTCCTGTTACCGTTCAGTCGGGTCGGACCGCCAACACCACCCTCCTGCAGCGGGCCGCTGCGCCGGAATTACCGACCTGCCTCCTTGCATGCGTGCATGATTTATTGACAGCTCTTCGTCTCAGGTCTGGCATTATAGGCCATGGTTGTGAGCGTTACGATGTCGTTAGCGAGGAACTTCTAAGTGAGAACCCCGTCACACTGTCCGTTGGCCGTCGTCCAAGCGGTGTGAGGCTCGTTGAAACATTCTCACGAAAATGAATAAGTTCGATCATAACAGTCTGGCTATGTCGTTTTCCTGCTGATTGTTGGAAAAGACGTGATTATATGTATAGGATCATAAAGCTTATTACAATTCCTGTCGAGATATAGTGGTCTATGTTTGACCAGCCCTTGGATTTCTATTGTCTCGGCGCTGTTCAATTCCTTATGTCTACATCGTGCATCTTCAAGTAGGACCATTTGAATGCGATGGCTTTCACTCTGTCATCTTTTGTGCTTTGAAAATTGTGACTTGGGAATCAACACGCCTAGTTCATCTTACAATATCCTGGTTCAAGGGGCAAGTCGACAAGGGAGCACATCCGGATTCGGGGACTGTGCCACAGAGATTGGGAACCAACACTCTAATGTGCGGGACGTGAAACTCCGCCATACCTATACTCTAATCGCGCTGACATGACAAGATTTCTCGTTAGTTCCAAAATGTCGTCCTGGTCCAGGTTCACGACCCACGGCCCTGCAATACCGCCGCCCGTGCCTCAGCCTGCCATGTTACCGTTCCAGTAGGCAGAGTGCCCGACAGCTGCTCCGTGCCAACAGCACAAGTTCTTTGCAGTTCTGCCCAGCTCACGCGACTTTCCATGCTCAGAACCAATAAAGGACCTAGATAATCACCGGAGCACACATCAAATGGGAGTGTGGGCAGTTGGTCTTAACCTACCTACCTAGGTATTTACTTAGGTAGTAGGTACCCTCTGCGTCATATTTTTTTTGCATTTTGAGATGTGGCACGCTGTATCATGTGTGCATATGATATATATTAGTTGAGCTTCATCGCCTACCTACCTCAGTCGGTACGTTTACAGATTTCATGCGCCTCGTCGCTCTTCAATTCTCCAAAGAAAGATCGCACAGAGACGTTGAACAGCATGACTTATGATCCCAACGTTCCCTTGTCGGGGGTCGCCGCAAGCATTGATCGAGACGGTCTCTTAGCGATCGTCTGGATCGCCTTCTTTATCACCACGCTCTTCACCTTTTTGAGATGCTTCATCCGATGGCGGACGAACGGGTGCCTCTTTTCAGATGACATCTTCATTATCTTAGCCTGGCTCACTCTTCTCACAAATTCCATCCTTCAAACCCAACAGATGGACTCCCTCATGTACACCGTGTACCTGGTGGCAGGCAGAGTCTCGCTCGACGACGCCGATTTGGTGTATTATAGTGAAGAATTGACTCGCTGGGAGTTTCCCATCATCACACTATTCTGGACTGTACTTTGGCTGGTCAAGGCAAATTTCCTGGCCATGTTCTACCAGCTTGTCCGCCCTATCACGTTCTACCGACGACTCTGGTACTGCGTCTCGGCCTTCACAGTCCTCGCATACGTTGGTTCTGTCCTCGCAAGCACATTGACTTGTGGGAATCCGCGCAACTATTTCATTGCTGGTAAGTCCAAGTCCGCTCTCTCCAAGAGCTCAGCCCACTGTCAAGGCTCTCACTGATTTCGTCAAAATTACAGGATCCTGCTCGACGGCAGCAGACCGCGCGCGGAGTCGATTCAACGTCATTTTCTCGACGACGGTTGATGTCGCATCGGACATCATGATCATGGCCCTGCCCTTGGCTCTGCTCCAAGTGCTTCAACTCGACGTCAGGAGAAAGATTGGCCTCGCATTTGCCTTCTGTCTTGCATGGATCACAATAGCTTTCGCCCTGGTGCGAATGGCCCAGGTGGTATCCGGCACCACCATCGACATGCTCGGGCTTGCGCTGTGGGGGACTTTAGAGTCGACCGTGGCTCTGATTGTCGGTTGCCTGCCTCCTCTCAAGGCGCTTATTTCTGGGGGCATCAAGACCATGTCGACGAGACGGAGTGCGCCGCTGCAAGGCAACTCGTATAAAAGCGACAGAGGTTTCGCTGAACATGACGCAGGGTCAAGAGCCGTTGTGACCTCGGTGTCGATCCCTCTGGATGACATGCAAAACATTCATCACGCTCACACTGAGGGCTACATATACATCCAGAAGACCTATGAAACGCTACATGAGACTATGAGCACAGCAAGAGACGAATAAGAAATTTCTCCTCGGCATTGCAATGAGAGGTGTGGATCGGGCACGACTTGGGAGCGTGGAAATTTCACTTCTGCTCCAAAAGCCTAACGATCCCGCCTCACAGACGATTTATCGTCTTCTTCTGCACTCGTGGGGCCTCTCCGAATCTTCACAAAAACCCCTACACATCCGACATCACATGTACTGGTTTTTTGCAGGTCCAAGTACGGTGGTGCGAAGACTATTGACTGTTATCGTTGTTGCTGTCGAGACTTCGGTGTAGGCGGCTTATAATCTGGCCATAATTTGGTTCGTTCTCAGGCGTGACAATGCCATGACGGATAAAGAAATCCAGAATAAGACAGGCATTTGCAGGGGTAAAGTCTCCCTCGTCCAAGGCCTGCTTGATCTGATGGACACTATACAGGCTAATATCCGAGACTTCCCCGTCGTGAGGGGAAGGAACAACGTCTTTTCCGACTTTCATGTCGTAGATGTACTGGATCTCAGCCCGGATGAGCCCTTCTTCGCCACCGCTGGTAGTCTTGGTCTCGGATGCAGTCACGTAGCTGATGTTGCCGACTGCCTTTGCGTGAGCTGCCAAGATGTCTGCTGTGAGCCCGGCTTCTTCGTAGGCCTCGCGGATCAGACACTCGTATGGGGACTCGCCGGCAGGTAAGCTGCCCCCGACTGTGACTCCAAGACGGTCCGGGTAGAGCGTCTTGTTGGAAGATCGTCGAGCAGCCCAGATCAGAATCTCGCCTTCTTCATTCTCTTGGTAGGCGATAAGCTGGACACCGTATGTCACGATGCCGAAAAGGCCTGAGGCAGAACGTTCAATGTGAACGATGAGCTCGTGGTCGGGTCCGAAGATGGGAAATCGTTCTCCTCTCCACTTCTTCAAAACGTTGAAGTTGCCTTTCTCTCTTTCTGCCGACAAGAGGCTGTCGAATGCGTCCTGCCGTTCTTGTGGAACTGTCTTGAGAAGTTTGACGGTTCTGCTGTCATGATCCACTGCCCATGCATCCGTCCAAGAGATGCTTCGAACGGTGGGCTCGATGAGATGGCCGAAGACACCAGAGAAACCTTCTATGAGGAGCTTATAGCATGCATCGGGATATTCTGAGAGCCTGCAGTCCTGTCAGACCTAGCGCTGTGAACTGGCTGTCCTCTATACTGACCGATCACAGTCTTCACACAGCCGCATGTAAGAATCCATTGCGAATGATCTGCTACTTTGACAGCAACAGGACTTGGTAAACTCTGAAAAGATACGTCTTGTTGCCGTTCAAGTTGTGCAAGTCCAGGCAGATGTTGCCATTGGCCTGGACTTTCTCATTCCCGGTCGAAGGCGGGGGACCTTGCATGTCGGCTTGTGAATGGCGGCCTGAAACCCGTCAGGCATCACGGCTCATAGGTGTAACCGTCATAATCTGAATCGTTTCGTGAAGTGCACGTTACATTTCTATCTCCCGGTCCAAGGTCTAAAGCATGCGGCGCCGTTAATCTTCTCAGAAATGCTAGGGGGATGCACATATATTTTCGTTGATAGCCGTATATAGTATGAAACTGGACCATTCATAACATGATGGACTACGTGGTCCTCTCACTGCATAGATTTACACTGGCGATGGACTTCTGATATTTGAGGTCTCGTATAATCCTTGCAAACTCAACACTGAAGTCGTTCGAGGGAATCTGCGAAAAAGTATACGTGCGAGCCCAGATCTGGTCTGGCGCATGTGTGAAACTCGTAATCCCATCCCAACGCCTCGCGATATTTGCCATGCGTCTCCATCATCTCACATCCTATGGAGCAGTCTGGCTCTTTCACTTGCAGCTTGAAACTTCGGACCAGACCACCGCAATGTCCCTTCTCCTCCTGAGTCCTCCGCAAACCCGGGATGCTGGCAACCAAGATGCCGGGTCTGCCGGCGGAGTTTTGCCTCATACAATCGCAAAACATATGCTGCCGTTGTAATTGACTATAAAGATCATAGCTCTACATCAGAGTAGTGCCCGCCAGTCTGACCAGCAGACGCAGCCGGCCTGGGCAACGCCGGCATTGCCGCCTCCGGCGTCAGAGGGGAAACAATATCCGTGTCATGTTGTCCTCCATACGCAGCGGCAGCATGAGTGTACCCGTGCTGCCCGGCCTCATACTCCGAATGATCGTACTCGCCAGCCTGAGCCTGGTAATGCACCCCTTCATACCCCCTCATCGCCGCCTGTACCGGATACCCGTGCCCCTCCGAGGTCACCACACCATACTCCTGATCATCCCCACCATGCCGCGCCGGTCCCGCATCAGGCAGCATTCCGTCTTCATAGACCTCCGTCATGACGCCCTGCCTATCTTGCCACGAGTAGCGGCCCCGCCCGGACTCCCCTGGGGCGATCTCCTCGTGCTCAAAGGACGAGTCGTCATCCACGACCTTCTCATCCGTGACGTTGGTCTCAGGACCTTCTTCTGAGGATGAATACCCATCTCGACTGTTCTCGGCGTCTGGGTCGTCTGGCAGGTGAGAGGCCGGACGCTTGCGCTTCATGCAAAGGAGGAATTCGAGGGCGCCGCCGAGGCAGCCGAGTAGGATGAGGCCTACTATGAGGCAGATGATGATGACAGCGATTTCCCATGCAGGTACTTTTGAGGCTGTTGCTGATCGTGCTAGGCGTGTTGAGCGACCGTCGAATTGAAGGTTGTCAGGGAGTGGTGAGCATGTTGCTGGTGATATTGCCAGGCCTAGAAGCAGGCAAACGTAGGAGCTGGCAAGAGACATTCTTTGTTGGATACAATCCGTAAATGTGAGCTTGTGGGAAGATGGACAAGATTGTTTACGCGCTCTTGTGTAGACAGTCGGCACAGTGTCGCGAGATGTTTTTATAGAACCGAAGGACCGATGTCAAACTACCCTTCTAAAGTTCTGTGGGCGACGAGTGGTAAAGAAGACAGCCCATTCATTGGATTGAGTGGCCAAAGACTTGAGTCTTTAATATGCGATTCTAACACGTGAGTCGTGGAGCCTTTGGCGAAAGTCAATGCTGTTATACTCTGAATGCTCAAACACTTTGATATTCATGGCCCCGGATCAGCGAGGCCTGTTTCTATTGTACGGACTCTGTGGGCCAATGAATCCCAAACTGGGCCTAGGAGGCCAGAAATACGGCCATCATCGATGCTTCGCCATCAATTAGCCGCTTGAGTTATAGTTCGGTGGGGAGGGCCGTCTGCACGGCCTCGGGTCTTGACGAGGCCAGTTACTCGACCCGGGCGGCGAAACGGGTCACTGAGAAACACAAAAGGACCACACAGCTTGCGAATTGAAGAATCATATCCACTGAATGTGAAACATCCACAGATTTTTGCAGCGGCTCATTGATGAGCTTACATGTCCACAAGTGAGCCCTGGTTCATAGTCGTGAATAATGATGCCCAGGTGGCCCCGGCAGCGAACAGGGCGGGCACAAATCATGAGAAATGCCCTTGCAATTCCAACCTTTCACTGAAATGCTAGATCCGAGATATCCCGCAACGAAAGAACTACCCATTGACTGAGAGTGGCCGAGGCTCCTGGGCTCTGATAAGGTCAACAGATCTACTGCCAGGTCGCTCAAGCTTCCGGAGTTACTTTGGGCAACAAATAATACCTACCAAAAGCTACATCAGCTTGAAGCAGGGAAAGGCACTGGCTCCTGACGATGAGCCGCTCTATCTACATGCATTTCGCAGAACTTATTAAATGCTCAATGAGCTCGGTCTAGTGAATTTTGCTGGACATCCTGCCGTCGCACTGCAATCGTTCCTGACAAGCAACTGGAGATTACAAAGGGTACAGGAAAAATATCCGGGAATGAAACGAGGCCGCCGAACGAACCAATAACACGTGTACACTCCTTCTTAGCATTGTTAACCCTTCCTGGATGGTCTAACTCGCTTCTTTTTCTAGGGTGAGATGCGAAGTGAGAGCATGTAAGATCTGGGGTACCACAACGTCAGCTGAAATACATTTGAGCAGGTCAGCATCTCTCTTCAAAGATAAGCGACTTCGGCAGAGCCTCATTAGGTTGGGCACCAACCCTGTTCTTCAGGAAGTAATCTGGCTCACGCGTACGTTCAAGACTCTGTGCATGCTGCTGCTCCAGTATTGATCAAAGTCTGGTCTCGACTATCCATTCTTGCTGCTCTGTTTGAGCAGCCACGCCCGGGCCTTGGCTCTCAACGTGCTCCTGCGGGAGATGAGGGTGCCAACATAGATCAGCTGTGCAGTATTAGCAAAGATAAGTTGATGATAACAATACGGATGTGGAGCTTGATCTTGGCAAAGGTACTACCTCTGGACGCTCGCGTCCACATGAAGCTCCGAGTCTATTTAGGCGTAAGTGTTACTCGCTGCTTGCCTCATCGTTATCACGGATAGTATACTCACGAGTACGGCTCGTTTCTCTCACACCCTCAAAAATCTGAGAAGCATTCCGGCCGCCTCGCGAGCAGGCTGCTGAATCCCCTGGACTAAGGAGCCGGACCATATCGTCCGCATGCTGCTTATTATTTACCTGCCTCGAGGTATTTGGCTGACATTGTGTCACCTGCAGTCATTTGACCAGTTTTCAAGTGGTTCGCTGTTATCGTTAGTCCTGTTGGCGTTCGAAGAAATACTTGTTCGTCGCTGCACCCTGCAGACCGGGTTAAGTTCGCGGTCTTGATCAGCTGAACCGCGTGCAGATAAATTAAGATAGCATCGTCGTGGGTCTCTAAATCGGGTGTGATTCTTCACGCTCTGTCACAGTCTCACTCCAGCTGCATCGTATCCGCTAGTCGAGTTCAGGACCCGAGGAATCACACCGGTTACCAGGATTGTGGGCAGCCCTGGAGCCTCCAGCTGATCACTTGCACGACATGAGTACATAATGATCTCGAAAGCTGGAAAACCTTGTGAAACATCCAAAACATCCAGATTTCACTGCCTGTCGAGGCGACAATCCGATTTCTCACTCATTATCTGCCAGGCCTACATATGGTCCAAGTCTGATTGATAGCCGGCCCTCTTTCTGAGTCTCTTTCCACACTTTCTCATATTTATATTCATTCTCTATTCCATGTGCATGTCAGCAATCGTTGGCCATGGACACTACCAGCAGTCAGGAGGCTTCTTGCAATATGTGCGAGACGGCCGATGAGCTCGTCTTTTGCGAAGGCTGTCAAGCTTACTACTGCGAAGAATGCTGGGTAAGGCTGGTGATGCACAGGAAGGGAGGCTTGGGCGCTCATGGAGTGCCCCATGGCAAGTCGCGACCAGAAATCGTTGAGATAATCAAGGCGTCTATGTCGGAACCCCGAAATGATCGTGAGGAAGTGGAGCAGCACGTCAATGATGCAGATACAATTTGGTTCGGGTTGAGCCAAGACGAAGGTGGTGAGCCTGCTTTGGCGGATTACCGACGATACGCGTCGGTCATCATGGAATCTGATCCTGAAGCGACTGGGCCTCGTTACCCAGGGCTCGTCTCTTTCATCGGACCTACTGGTACGTTTCATGGCATCTTCAACTTGATACAGTCTCTTGATATGATAACAGATCATGACTAATTCCACATATCAGGATCTGGCAAAAGCACACTCATCAAGCTCTTGATCGACCCGACCCGCCATGCCAAAAATGGGTCAGAGGTCTCGGTGCCTGTCATCGGGAGACAGGATTGTGAGACCCCTACTTCAGCCGACGTTCACCTATATATCGACCCCGATACAACCTCTGGGAACAGACCAATCCTTTTCGCCGATTGTGAGGGCTTCGAAGGTGGTGAGCGAGAGCCCATCGCACAGCAAAAGACGACAGTTGACCACCGACCATCGGTAGGGTCCCTACATTCTTTCGACAGCGAGGGTGGGCCGACTCATGAGATCAAAAGATTCACTCGCGCTGTAACCAAGAGAGTCTTGAGATGGGCGTCGAGGAATTCCCAGGACAGCGAGCGGACCAGCAAACGACAGTATGCGGTATCCGAGATGTATCCACGAATATTTCATGTCTTCTCCGACGTGATTGTGTTCGTGTTGAACAATCCAAAGTTAGTCACGCCGCACTCCATGATCTATGCCGCCTCACAAATGATGTGCACGCATATCAAACAAAATTCCCTCCCCTGCAGCAAGAAACTGAAATAATATGGACTGGGCTAATCTCAGGATTGATACTTCAGGACAATTGAGGACGTCGTGGAAAGAATGATCGAGTGGGCAGACGCCAATCACTCCACCTCTATCAACATGCCTTGCAAACCTCACGCCATCATCGTGATCAACAAGTCCGAGAACTCGTCAGCCGGCGAGTACTGGCACCCGGTCCTTACCACTGAGGAATTCTTCAAGTCCATGAGTAACCAGCTCCACAAGAACCCGTCTTTCCGTAAGTACGTTGAGAAAGGAAGATTGGAGATGGCCGCGATTCACGACATGCGAGAGCTGTTCGCCAGATACTACTGGACAACCACCGTCGTCAGGGTCCCGGATGGGAGCAGATACGAGCTCATGCATCAACAGCGTGATGCACTTCGGGAAGTGATCAACAACCGTTGTCAGCAGACCTTTGATAAGAGGAACGACGTCAGCATTCTTCCCGACGTGGACGAGTTTGGTATTTATCTCTCGTTGGCCTTTGACCATTTCTCACTCACACTCAAGGAGCCTTTTGACTATGTTAAGGCATCGATACAGGCTAGACCTCCACCAGAGACATTG
The DNA here is from genome assembly GCA_003671545.1 of Ophiognomonia clavigignenti-juglandacearum. Classification (NCBI taxonomy): domain Eukaryota; kingdom Fungi; phylum Ascomycota; class Sordariomycetes; order Diaporthales; family Gnomoniaceae; genus Ophiognomonia; species Ophiognomonia clavigignenti-juglandacearum. The sequence goes on along the minus strand of PYFS01001690.1, from coordinate 3,834 downwards.
GAAGAGACTCTGTTCGAATTTGTTCTCTTAGTTGCGAAAGCGTTCGAGTGTGACGGCGACATCGAACGGATATTCAACTCAATCACCAAGATTGTGGCCTCCTACTTCATCTTGGACTCTGCAAGGAAGCAACGCATGGGTAATTACGCAATCTGTACTATTCTATAATATGTTCATTGGCTTACAGTTATCCTTGGGCAGGCCAGCCTCAAGATTGGTTCGAGGCGGAATTTTCCGATCTAGCCCCCGTCAAAATGAAGAAGTCTCAACCCAGATCGTACCGTGACATCTGCAACGAGGTTGTTGGGAAGTACTTCAAAAAGCATGTCACATGCGAGTTCGAGATCCCGACCCATTTGCTTACGCCCCGCTTCAAGTGTGAGCTTGTCAAGGCCGGCCACGATGAAGGATTTCATCGAATGAGGTGGAGGAACGATCACTGGGGCGACTGGGTGCACAGTTTCGAGCCCAGACAATTTGGATGGGCCACCAGGATACTAAGACAATTGCAGCCAATGCACGGAGACTACATGGCTGGGAATGTTACCGGCCGCCACAGGACTCTCAGACAGAAAGCGGCACTGGGTCATGGCGACCTGCTTGAGATATTCTATTCCAAGAAGACCATGTTCTCCAACAGAATTTGCCTTGGTTGCTTATTCAACACGCCCACGATTAGACTCAAATGCGGGCATATCATCTGCTACGATTGCGCCCTCGACTTCGGACGGCGTGCTAACGGGACACAGATCTCAATGGACAACTGCCCACTGCATCCTCAACGAACGGAACAGACGAAGGATGGATCTAACGTCATCCAACTGGATCCTGCCAACGCAGGCTTACGAGTCCTCGTCCTTGACGGGTAGGTCTTCCGCTTTCAGACTCCGGCTCGAGACTATTATTGCACCGAAAGCTAAGTAGCTGATTTGACACAGAGGCGGCGTACGCGGTATTGCGGAACTGTGTATACTCAAGGAAATCGAGCAGCATGTCAAGATTCCTTTGCAGCATTTCTTCGATCTTGTTGTAGGCACAAGGTGAGCAACTTGAAAAGGGGGCGAAGAGCAGGCAGCGCCGAGATACTCCTTCCTTGATACTCACCGTGCTGACTATTCCACAGCACCGGAGGTATTGTGTCCCTAGGCTTTGGGCACGAACTTTGGTCCATAGACAAGTGTATGGACCAATTCACCAACCTTGTCTCGCAAGCCTTCGTGCCCAGATCTGTTCAAATGGTTCAGGGTCTGAAGTATGTACAGCAACTCGTCAGGCGAAGCAAGTATCGCACTCGTCCATTCGAAGAGGCACTGCAGAGTGCTTTCGGTGACTCGGTGTTGTTTGCCCCGCGGAAGGACGCAGTCAAGCCGAATCTGGAGAGCGACGATGAGGAACCCACCGATCCTCAAGCTGGCGAGACAATGCAACCTCTGAGAGTCGCAGTTACAGCGGTCTCCGACTCCGGAAGAATGCCGCATCTGCTCGCCAACTACAATGTCGGAATGCACCACGCCTCCAACAGCTCTAGTTCCGCAAGCGCAGACAAGTATCGGCGAGCGAGGGCAGCAGATGACCAATCCGAGCTGCACACATGGGAAGCGTGAGTCCACTGGTGACTTCCAACTGATGGCCTGACATCTCAAGGCATGATGCTCAGCGCTAACCGATCTGCTTCACAGTGCTCGGGCGACATCAGCCGCCCCAGGATTCTTCAAGCCATTCGAGTCCAAAAGATACGCGCCACAGGTCCAATTTATGGATGGAGCGATACTGCACAATAACCCAGTCCAGATAGCCATTGCAGAGGCCCGGAGGATCTCTGTGGAGCGCGGACTGAACATAAAGCCTGACATAGTACTATCGATCGGAACAGGTCAACCCAAGGATCGACAGACCGCTGAGTTCGAGGAACTCATGGCCACATCAAGGAACCTGTCCAGGGAAAAGCTGATGATGCGGCATCGGAAAAAGCTCCCATTCCTACACCTGCTTTTCACCATGGTCAGCTACCAGGTGAAGCTGAACATCGACTGCGAGAGACGACACGAGCAGGTCTTCCGCGAGTGGCAGAAGGACCCAGAGCGGTGCGACCGGCTGCATCGCTTCAACCCTGACCTGGGACAGGAGCCTCCCCCACTGGACGCAGTCAAGTCGGTCGACGACATCATCCGAAGCACGCGAGGGTGGCTGCAGGAAAAGGAGGAGAAACGCCGCATACACGCCATGGCGTGCAAGCTGGTGGCGAGTTCGTTCTACTTCGAGCGGAAGGGAAACGCCGGCAAAGTCGAAGGATCGTCGATCAAAGTCTCGGGAACCATCAGGTGCCGTCTGGTGGACACGGCCGAGGTGATGGCTCTGGGGAAGTTCTTCTCGGCGTGTATCCACGAGCCCACCTTCGTGATCATCAACTACTCGAGTGCGGATGAGGAGACCGCGATTCCGATACATGCGATGACCTCGCAGGGGCGTTTTGACGGCGTGGAGATGGATATCACGGTCTTGGGGGAAGACGCCGTGACGAGCATTGAGCTGAAGCTGGAGAGGGACGGGCTGCCGGATCAACGTTTGTACCGCCTCAGTGGCTTTCCGAGGAAGCTGATCAAGGAAGATTTCAAGGAGTCTCGGTTGGCTTGAGGATCTCTTTACCTTTCCATAGGCCGTCTCGGATTTCTTCTGGCTTTATGCATAATCGTATCTCTTCGCAGCAGATGGTGAGCCTCGGCTGGTTGTAGAGGAAGGGGAAGGGGGAAGTTCGCTATCAAAATTAACCTGCTCGTGAGTCCTGAACCTAATTTTGGCACCAGCACAGTTCATCTGGCTCCGGTATATTAGACCCACCCGGCCCGGCCACCGGGTCAAAGTTCGGCTCAGGATCGGATTCAGGCTGGGCTATCCGAGTATCGTGGGGCGAATTGAACCCGAAGTTGAGAGCAGAAAAGATGACAAGAACCCGCGCCACTTGCTGCTTGCAAACCGACCAATAGCAGATATGTCATGTCTGCTGCGGCCTGCATCCTGATGTCACGAAACTAGCTGCTCCAGGTCCCAAGGTTCACGAACGGTGCCGTCGCGACGAATTGATAGATCTCAAACGATCAATGATCTCGAGCCGAGGCTTTCCAACATTACCCTGCCATCGCGCTGCGGAACTTCTCCTAAGCAGGAGGTGCGCAGTTGGTGGTCGTTGCCGACCTGCAGCACGTGAATCTCAGAATCCTTCTTCTTCGAGGCACATCACCGCCACGTCAAGGATCGGCGTGGACCCGTCGTCGGCTCAGCTTCCTAACGCGGCATGGGCAGCCGCTAGTGGAGACCTGCGAAATCTGGGGTACATCGGCGCTAGGAGAACGTTCGACGGCGCTCTCTGCACAGGCACAGCAGCTCACCTACGGAATTGTCTGCTCTATTCATTGCAACGGGGGTGGCAACATCTTGGACATCATCGCCTTCGCCCGTCTGGAGGGTGAATTGGCAGCCTGGTCAGCAACTGTCAGACTGTCACTTCATGGTCTGCGGAGAGGAACCTTGGAAGGTGGGGCATATCAGCAGCCGCGAGTCCCGGACTCGCCCCAGCGGTGCAAGGCTAGCGCATGCACCACTAGCTCGAGAGCGCACTAACAAGTCTACACTAGTTCTGTGTGAAAGGATGATAAGAGGGCCGGTGAAGCCTCCAGAGTTCACATCGAGTCCCTGCTGAAGTGTGCAGCACAATTTTTTTTTTTTTTTTTTTTTTTTTTTTTTTTTTTTTTTTTTTTCTTTTTTTTCCCGGGGGGGTAACCCCAGGGACAAAAAAAAAAAACCCCGGGGTTTAACAATCACATCCTTTCGCTTCAA
>PYFS01001687.1:0-28321 GCA_003671545.1 Ophiognomonia clavigignenti-juglandacearum | reverse complement strand
AGCCCAAGTACTTGGAGAACATGCTGTCTGCTACCAGAATGGTGGAGTAGCCAGCATCGAGAGGCGTGCCGGGGGAGCTTCATCTCGGGCCAGCATCGCTTGCGCGTGGTCGTGAAACGAATTCGGGAGCCACATATTTGGCTGTGGCACGGGCGCCACCAGGGCCCAGGTACGCAGAAAACTGAATGTCTGGACAGTTGCCGCGGGTCGTGGGATGGGTACTCGAGGCTTGTTTGCGATCCTAGGGCTGGACGCGCACGTGTTTGCGCGATCGTCGTCTTCGACTTGTTTGCAGCAAACCAGGTGGGGAAGATTGCAGGAAGCCAGCAATGGCGAAGGTCAGTCGGATATGCACAGTACAGAAGCTGACAGACCCAGCGACAAATCGCTGAGGTCCTCAATCCTATGAGCAAATATGACTGCAGCCTGTAAGCCGAGCGTAAGCACCCCGCCCCCCCAGAACTCCGACAGTCCCGACAGTGGAGGAACGAAAGACTGCCTCACGGCGCGGAATGGACACGCGCGCGCATCGGAATGCAGCCCCCCGGCCCTCCCTTCATTAGTCGAGGCCCATCAGCCCATGTGGCGTTCGGCGGCGGCGCAAAGGAGGATGACGTCGTATCGAAGGGTGTACTCTGTTGCATTTTTTGTATGCTTGCACACGTTTATCATAGAATCCATTCCCGAAGGATCCGTGCTGACGGCGTACAGACGTTACACGAACTGGGGGGCGCTGTTTGTGTGTTGGCGGAGCTGTCAGAATGCTGCCGGATCCGGGTGCTTTTGGGGGCAGGGATCTATATCGGTACGAGGTCAACATCCTGCCCTGCGCTTCCTCAAGGATTCAGAAAGGAAGAAAATTGGCCGACCTGCTCATCTCCAGGGCTCTGCAAGGTGCCCAGGTGCCCATCTCGGAAAACTCACAATAATAAGTAAAGCATATCCTTTCTCCATTCGCGACCTTTGGTCCTATTCGGAGGAACGATGCAATGGCTTCCACACTGGAGACCTCTCCCGAGCGCATGTGCTACCGAATTTAAGTTTTCTGTCTGGACTCTATAGCTGATATGATAGTAACATAGCTATTCGAACATCCTCATCACCTCTGTACCTAATCCGAAGTCAAGCCGCCCCATGATATCCTCCCCTGTAGCGATCTGCATCGAGAGCGAAGGCCCTAGCAGTTGGTATCGGTTCCGTCACAGACCTTGCCCAAGTTCCCGTAGTTGACGAAGCGGTAGGAGTGCGCCTCCGCCGCCAAGTCCTTCTTCCCCAGCTGCCAACAGCCCTCGCCACTGATGGCCTGGCAGTATGACTGACAGCTGCACTGGTCGTTCGGGGTGTACTAGTTGCAAGAAGAATTTGTGGTCAGCTTCATCCGTGAGATCATGAAATTCTAGGGTCAGTATGAACGGCAGAGATAGATCAGAAGTACTCACGACAACGGCGACGAAGGTATTACCAGGTCCGTTACGCTTGATGTTGATGGCCTTGCGGCTGCTCTCGACCAGGCACCCGTCATTTGAGAGGTCAACCCACTCGCCGCAGCCTGCGCCGCAGTCGAGGCTGTCGCAGAATTGGCCCCACGAGGTCAGCTTGTTGTTGGGAAAGTCGATGGGGGTAGAGAAGGAGGCAGCAGAGATGTTCGAGGTGGCGGTAGAGTCGGAGATGGCGGTGTCAAGAGAGTCGGAGAGGGCAGTGATGATGGCGGGGGAGGCAGCTGCAAAGTTGAGCAGCATGCCAAAGAAGGCGAGCATCACGACGATATAATTGTAGAGAACCATTTTGTGTTGCTTCTAAGTTGAGCTGGTGGGAGTTTTGGACAGAACTTCTTCAAAGTGCAGTAGGGTTGTCTGTCTTTCTGCAACATGAGCATATGTTAGTCCAGTGCTTGAATCAGCAGCATGAAAGAGGTACTATACCAGAGATGTAGTGGAAGAGAACCAGGGGTGTGAGGAGTGTGTGTGTCAAAGATGTGTTGGTGCTTGAGTTGAGTTGTCTGGCGTGCTGAATGGAAGTCGGGAGGAAGGGAAAACGAAGACCAGCAGCTTGCGAGGCACGTATTTATACTGCAACGATGTCTTCACAAGTAGACCGTGAATGGAGGTTGGGCAGGGATTCTAGTGAACCAGCTTCACATCTGGGTACAAGCTTCCTTGAACTGCTGCTGTCAACAACCCTGGCTCTGACTTCACATCACCTGGGCAAGAATTCAATAAAAGAAGGGGGGGGGGGGGCAAACCTTCCCACAACTATCTCAGTGGCTCATACCGGTATCGCAAAAGTGAGGGCATCACGGACACCTGGGCATTATATTGCTTCGCGGGCTGTCTCAGCCGCACGTCAAGTATATGCTGACCTCGGGATTTTCCATATGCCGGTGAGAGCCCAGTGATTACCTAGGTAGATATATCCAAGAGAATCGTATGGCCAACATTTTCCCTGCAAATGAAAGCTCCGAGGAAGTTGGCGGATCGAGACTGAGAAAGAGATGCTAGACCGTTATGCTCAAGAGACTGGATGTATTCAAGGTCTCATCGGAATTGCCATGGAGGCAGGAAGGTTCCGCATGCCGTCTGCGGATAATTCTCTGTCTCTTCTGTCATTGGAGTTTTAGCTTCCTTTGTGTGTTGAAAGGCATGTTGCTGTTGGCTTGCTGTTTGGCTTACAACTATGGTTCGTTTTCTTGTCTGCTGTATGTATCGCTTCAACTTGTAGGGATGCTGCACTGTAACAACAGTGGCACCACATCTCTGTCTTCAGATCAGAAAAATTACAAGGTCATAATAGAGGAGAATATCCAGCCTGAGGCTCTTGGGATCATGCATAGTCATTGTGGTAATTATGACTGTCGAGACTGATGCTCGAGTCCTGAACGCCGTGGGCTTTTCAGGAGCAGGCATGACTGACCAGGTGCATATGCAACTTTGTTGATGGTGCCATTCAAACACTGTACTTCCATAAGTCCTAAGTGCAATGCTTTATACTAATATCTTCTGAGAATGTTTGACTGCTTCGCTGGCCCAATCAATGGTAGCAAGCTTGTTGAGTTTGTGTCCCATTGTCTCTCCTGCAAGATCAAGGGTGGCAACTATTCTCTTGCCTGTTACAACCTAAGTACTTAGTAGTCCAACTCACAGGATACTTTGACAAGATCAAACAGCCCTACCAATACTTTATCAACCTATAGTAGAATAGAAATATTTCTGTCCGGGATAATGGGTCGCATATGGGCGTGATTGCCGAGTTCGAGACGGACGCTGGCTTCTTCTTCCACACCGTCAACTGCTTCGAGAAGCCTCTCAAGAATGAGCCCAGCGAGGAAGAATCTGAGCACACCGACGTCTTCCACTCACTCTCGTACAACGCCCTGCTCAACCGCGAGGGCGCAGCTGGAGATGCCTGGGGCGACGAAGACAAAGCCAGCAACTCGCTGCCGCGCCTCGTGCGGTGGAGATTCACCGTGCCCCGGCCCACCACGCCCGCACCGCCAGAGACATCGCCCGAAGCCTACGCCGCATGGCGCCAGTACGGGATCCCGAGAGTCCTAAGCAGTCTCAAGATCGCCCGCAGATACTTTCCCACCCCGGCGCCGTCCCGCGTCGAGAGGCTGCAGGCCATCCGGGCGCCCCACACCGGCGAGCTGCCCACCATCAACAACGCGTACGTGGCCCGGCGGCACCGGTACGTGTACACCATGTCCATGCGCGGGCTGTCGACGCTCAGCGACTCGATTGTGAGGACGGACATGGAGACGGGGGATGTGCTGCGGTGGAACAATGCGCACGGCCACACACCCAGTGAGGTTATTTTTGTGGCGAGGCCCGATGCGATGGAGGAGGATGATGGTGTGCTGCTGAGTGTTGTTCTGGATGGGAACAGCGACAAGAGCTATCTTGTGTGTCTGGACGCAAGGACAATGGTGGAGATGGGCAGGGCGGAGATGGAGAATGCTGTGGGAATCGGGTTCCATAGTATCCATGTGACGAAAAGTTAGTGAGAGCAGCCGTCTACTATCGGTGTGGTGTTTCGACATCCACATTCCACAAAAGGCGCACTCTGCATTGAGATGAGTATCTAGCGATGCTTTCCAGAATTAGACTGAGCTGTTGTAGATAAACATTTCTTGACAATCGTGTAGACCAGTCTGATTTCTGTGATGACGGGGGTGAACTCCTAATCATGAGTACTTACGGAATAGGGAGTTCATGTTGAACCTCGCCGACAGCTATCACCTGAGATCAATGTCGACGAGGTCTCTCACACGGGGAAAAAGCCTTGACCGCTTCACCAAGGCCGTGATTAGAGCTTAGTCGCTGTACTTATCGCAGTGGATTTAGTGAAGGCTGCCGAAAAATGCTTGTGTACGTGTTGAAGATCATTACGTCTTCTTGCAGAGCTAGTTGTTGCCAGGGAAGTGTGATATGCGTGTGCATCGGCCGTCTTCCCGGCCGAGGAAGAGATGCACAAGAAACTGCATTGCTAAATCTATGCTTGACTTTTACGCATGGCTGTTTTCGAAGCGAAGGAGATAAGTACAGTATGCTGCCTTCTTGTAAAATCGTCTGGTCAACTGGTCTTTAGACCTTTTCACACAAGCCATTTGTCGCTTACCGTAGCCTTTCACTTCACTTCGCAACCTCTTCCACAACCTCCTTGTCCTTCTTCTCTTCACTCTCAATACCGTTCTCGTCCTTGAGCTCCGCCTCAATAACGCTTTCCACACCCCGTGCATCCGGGAACACGCCCAGTACCTTGAATCCTGCCTTATCCAGCAACGCGCGCCAATCGCCCTCGGTGCGCTCCCGCGCCGATAGCAACCCCAACAGGCACAGGTCATGTGTGGCTTGCATCATGCTTGCGCCTACGGGCGGAACAACGACCTCGGTGATGACGAGACGCGAGTATCCGGGACAGCATGCAGCGCGAACGTTTGCGAGGATTTCAAGGGCGAGGTCGTCCGGCCAGTCATGCAGGATCGCGTGAAGGAAGTAAATGCGTGAGTCTGTGGATGCGTGGATGCGTAAATAAGTGATTGAGTGATATGACGGCATGTATTGAGTAAGGGAACTCTGGGAAAGAGCATGAAAGAGGCAATGTATGAGAGAGACGTACTAAGGACCGGCTGAGGCGTGAAGAAGTCGTACGCCACAGCTTTGACTCTGGGGTCGATTTCGTTCTTGGCCTGTGTTCATTTTGATTTATTAGTTCACTTCCTCAATCAAAATGGAAGCCTCAATGACACCAAAGTCTTATGGATTTATAGAGAACTTACGATCGCAACAACATCCGGTACGTCCTGCAATATTAGCGATCCCTCTTGACTCTCGGGGTGCTTGTTCAAGAATCGCATGACATCGACGCCGGCATTGCCTCCCACGTCCACAAGTAGAGGCCCACTCGTATGACCGGCGACAAGGTGGTGCGTGTCAAAATAATTTGTCCAGTCTTCCTTCCAATCCGTGATGCCTGACATGCTCGCCACAAAGTCTTTTTGGTACTCGGGTCGCCAGCGGCACCGGGCGAAGAAACTCAAATGCTCTGGGTTCGTGGGCATATTTAAATACGCTGTGTTCTCGGCGTCGATGGGGTCCTTGTACTGAATTGAGGCGAGTTGGACTGGGATAGTGAGGGCCATGGGCATCCAACTACTTTCGCTATATCTCAAATGTCAGAAAAGAAGGCCAAGAGCGTGGAGATATTGGTGAGAGGATGTATTTTACCCGCATCGGACGGCTAGATTCATGTTTTCCCCCGCCAACGCCTCCGCAAAATATGTTCTTCTGAACATGTCCACGCCCGTTTCCTCCACGACGTCGCGCCTGGCCAAAATGCGCAGGAGTCGACCTACAAGCATTTCTTATTAGCACAACGGCGGACATCTTATCACAGTGAGGCCTAATTTTCATTCTCCCAAAGATCCCAACTAGGTGGATACTCACGCAAAAGATTCGCATCACATCCTCCTGCTACATCACACAGCTTGACCAGCTCGCCAACAGACTTGCTTATACTCTGCTGGGCGTCTTCTGCACATGCCCACGCCTTCCACAGTCCAAGATCTGACGTGGTCTTGATAGCGGCATAGACGTGCGGCTCCGCCAGTGTCATCTCCCATATACGCTCAAAGGGAGTCTGCGTGCGGTATATGGCGCTGCGTGCTGCATCGATGAGGGCCAGGCGCTGTAAGTCATTGGGACTTAAAGTGGCGTCGTTGTTACCCACACTGTTAAGCGCGGTGATTAGGTCTTGGACGTCCATTAGATAGTTTGCGGCGGTTTAAAACGCGGTGGTGTGAAATCTGGCGTTAAGTGATCCACCCTGACTGCGTGACTGATGACAGGAGTGCATGATCGAGACGATGGAGACGCGCGTGGGAAAGAAGATTTCAAGCTTGACTTATCAGCCCCTCAAAGAGGCATGCGGATTTTCGTCAAGTCGCTGCGTTGATCCACTTGGAAGACCACGTTCAAGGGGCAGTTTCCGCTTTGAGATAGGTGCTCCAATCAACTGCATAGGCAGGCAGACCAACAATCAGCTCTGGAGTGGAACCACCAACGACCAGTTGACCCTCGATCTGGTTTCCGGTCTTGGTCTTACAAGCCGATACTCGCACGTCCTGGTTCCCACTGGGAAGCGACTTGGCGATCTATCGATCCAGAAACTTGGACGACGATACCCCGATGGTCAATTCCCGAACAGCAAGTTTGCGTTGCAGACTGCGGCACAGCTATAGACGCTGGACCAAATGTACGGAGTGTGCTGGATCTAGCGTCGTCTGCTCTTGAACAGCTTCATTCTCTTCTGCTTTTCTGGAAGATGGCATCCCAGGATGTCTACACTTACGAGAAAATGTGGCCAGCCTCCGTTAACTTCTGACCCAAATCACTTCTGAAGTAAGGTGCGTCAATACGACCTACTGATTCTACATGCACCCTTTGTACTCATCTGCTGACTCGACTTTTGTGAAAGAAGTCCTTTTGCAGAAGGCGCTGGTGACTCATTGCACCAAGACCAAGATCTGAAGGGGCACCGGTTTGGCATCAGAGGCTACAGTAAAACACAGATGGGCGGCTAGGAGACCGAGCATCCATAGACTTCTGACAGGCGTGACCAAGTCAACGTCCACGACACCCAGCAGACACCCACCGCTACACTATGCAGCAGGGCGAGGCGACCTCCCCGCCGTGTATGCTCTTCTCGGCGCCGGTGATGACATCGATAACATCTCCCCTCGCAGCACAGCTCTCATTATCGAGTGCCAGAACAAGGGGATCGAAGTCGCCGAGGTGCTATGTGCCCCGACCGGCGCGGATGTGACGCGCAGAACCGATACGTTTGCCGAGACCGCTCCGCACGCATTGTGCTTCAACTACGCCGGGCATAGCGCTAGTGGCGAGCTTGACTGCCACATTCATCTGGCGGAGAGACTGATGGACTTGGCCGCGGACGTGAATGCCGTGAATATCAACGGCACGCCCCCGATACACGAAGCGGCAATGACGGGGCACGATGCTTTGATCGACGTGCTCCTTCGCGCGGGAGCCGACTTGAGCCACCTTGACGATGAGGGAGATAGTGTTCCGGCGGGTGTAGTCTATGCAAGCTCGTGCAAGAGTGCGGATTTCCTTCTGCATTGGAGGGCAGACTATCGACTTGTGAACCAGAATGGGCGCAGTATCTTGTATATGCAGCCCATTTTTGGCAGGCTTGACATGATGCGTGTTTTCCTAAAGCACGAGCACGTCTGCGGGTTGATTCCGACCTGAAAGATAATAGAAGCTTACCTGTCGAGCAGTGCATGGAGCTGCGAGATGATATTGCTATCGAGTTGCGAATAGTGTTCCGATGCTTGATAGAGGCGGTGACGAGACAAGACGGCGGGATAGGTCAGGACGGCGAGGACAGCTCCAGCTCCGAGGGATTTTTCGAAGCTTTAGATGATTGAGATCGTCGAGACTTGTGGATCGATTTGCAAGGTTGACCAAAAGACTTACTCTCTTGAGAGGAGGGCGGCAGGTTCAGGGGGCAGTGCGCTTAGTGAATTTATTATAAAGTCACTGGCCCCCTGAGCCGCAAGCTGCTGCAGCAAAGTGACTTGGATTTCCGTGCTGTATGCAACATGGAGTGGAAACAACGCTGTATTTCCGTCCGGTTCGTTCGATCTGATTTAGATGTCTTCGCAGTTCGACTGCAATGCACTAATTATAGACCGCATCAAGGATTCAAGGTGCGTCTGTTTGGGTACGCGCGCCCGAAAGGTGTCCTGGTCGACATCCCATCGGCTCGATTACCCATCCCATCCCTCTACCATCATACCCCAGATGTATTGGCAGTGCCTTCATTTCTGAGATACCCTACTCATTCCAGTTTTCTCACATACTCTACCGGTCCGGCATACCGATGTCTCGCATGAAGTATGTAGTACAGCAGTGAGCCCAGGACGACTGCCCCATAAATGAGAATATTCCAGTTCATATCAACCGGCTGCGGACGTGGCCCGGTTGGGAAGAACGAAAAGATGAAAGCGACGACGAGGAAAGCCTCGGAGGCAATGTTGATGGGAAGACCCCATTTTCCCAAACTGAACTTGGAAGGGAGCAACGGCTGGTTTGTGACTCGTCGCCAAATCATGCAGCCAATCGAGCACATGTAGCTGGACAGAAGAGCTGCCGTCGTTAGGGATGTGATGCAGTTGAGCGCCACAGCAGAGCCGATGTTGATGAGTGAGAGAACGGCTGTGATAACGACCGATGCCAGAATCGCGTTCAGAGGGAGCTGCAGTCCCCGATGCATTTCTAAAGGCATTCTGTTAACTTATTCTTGCCGGTCGAAAGACTATATACTTACGTGAGAACCATGAGTTGAATGGCACAGCATTGTCCCGAGAAAATGCCCAAAGCTGTCGAGATGCAGCAGCCACAGTTGTCAGTTGCGCCATTGCAGTCATTCCAACGACGAAAACTCCCATTGCAGTGGCCCCGCTAGTGGTACCGGTGGCGTTGTAAAAGACTTGAAGGAATGGGTAGCCCGTTGGAGTTTCAAGAATCTCATCCAAGTCGCCCAAGCAGAAGCAGAAAGTGATCGCCATCAGCCAGCCTGCGAAAGTGGTCAGCAGAAGCTCAAAAGACGTACTGCCAATGACGAAAGACCGCACCTAAGGCACCATTCACGATTGTCGTTGCCATCATGCTCCGCGGAATATTTCTGCCGGCGTCTCGGATCTCCTCAGACATATGCACAATGGCATCAGCCCCCATCAGAGGCACTGGGAGGGGAAAAATGATCAGCAACTTGACGGACATTATTCCTCATTTGCTCGGGCACTCTCAAATGTACTTACTTACACCAGCAGTCATCCCCGCGAGGGCGCTGGTTCCCAGGCTGCTCCAACCACCACCATTGCTGAAGGTCGTAAAAACGTCTTTGGCATTAGATCGGGGCGCGAGAACCCATAGAGGGACTATGATGCCGAAGAATGCAAATATATGCACAATCAGGGTTACAGCCTCGATCATGGGCAATTTTCTGGCCAGTGAAATGTTGAAAAGTGCGGCAAAAGCTGCGACAGCCATGGTGAGCAAAGTACCGTGCCATGCCTCGAAGACGTAGTCTGGATAGTTGAGAACAACAAGCCCCTGGATTTGTGTGCCCGCAATGTATGCAACAGAGGCACTGCTCATTTGCCAGCCAAGGACACAAAGCCAGCCCATGATGTAACTGAGCAACTTTTGGTGTTTTCGGGGTGCAAATTCAGACACCCAATGGTATTGACCACCCGAGGTGCTGATCTCGTAATTAGCAAGGGCGGTCACATCAAAGGCGCAAGGGACTCGAGGAATTCATCCACGTTGACATATAAATAGGGTCGCGATACAAGAACTTACGGAGCCATTGATCCCATCTCTGCCATCGATGTGTTCACGAGCATGAAACCAATCCAACAGATCAGGTACATCCAGATTAGACCGGCAGTACCTCCATTGACGAGGCCTAAAGTAGCGACACTGGCATTGATAGCTCGTCAACATTCGGAATCCAAACTTGAACCTTGGAAAGCACGGCAGACATGACCCGGTCATCATACCTGAGAACAGCCTCCCAAGATTGTTGCAGAATCATGGAGAATCCAAAGATTGATGCAAATCCGAAGTCTCGCTGTTTCAATTGTCAGTCCGTCAGGATTGCGGGTCATAAAGGCTCAGGGGCTTCATATTCGTACTCTTAGCTGCTGGGTTTTCCCCATCCTCATCATATCGCGCTGATCATCTTGGCCTTCGTTTTCGACTTCGTCTTGCACAGACGTATCTTCAAAATCAACGCGGCTCTTGGTTGCAACCTCCATGTTCTATGTTGTCAGTGGCAATCCTTGAGACAGCGGAAGAGGATGATGCGAATACTTGATGGGAGAAAGAAACAGAAAAGCGATGTAGAAGGATGGACTCATGGCAATTGATCTTCGAAGCTGATGTTCTGGCCTCGGGTTGTGCTCCAGCTGCGGAACCTCTAACCGGCGGAAGCTCGCCCCCAGGGCACCCCGTTGCACGATCCACAGATCCGCAATAGCATGCAGCCAACTGCATATACGTGTGGGTCAGATAGGGAATGCGACCGAGTCCATTCTGTTATGTCTCCACGTAGAATGTGCACAGTATAGTTATATATCTTGTGCACGCAAAAATGACAGCGCAATCCACAAGCAACGGTTTGTTCCCTAGTAACCCGCTCAGGGCGGCCGATGAATAATTTCGGCAAGAGTTGCAATTAAATTCAAGCCAGTCCGAGTTGCGCCGAGCTGATGCCAGGGTCTTGTGAGCCGCATGTAAAGGATCGTCAATCTCGATGCCCAAAAGATCAACGCAAGGCACCGAGGGAACCACCTGTGACATGAGTAGTGAGCGCCAGGCATGGCCGCTGACCGCTCGCCCCATCACAAACATCATGTCCTAGTCAAGGGCTGCGGTGTGCTTAATACCCACTGTACATACTGGGCCTAACATTTGTCGCTCAATCAACTCCCAGAAGCATCTTGTATGAAAGGTCGATATATGGTGGTGTGCGATTATGATGGGCAGCTGGACTGCTGGTGTGCGTTTGAAGGAATCATACGATGCAGGTGCTGCTCTCAGATAGATGGCGTGGCTATGGACCTTCGAACCCTTGATCATCTCTGTGCAAAGCGAGAACCATCGAGGCTGCGTGGATGAGACAGTACTCCTGAAGTCAATGGTCGTCTGTCTGGAAAACGAAATTGGCTGTCTGTCGCTGTTACCTAATAAGTATTCTGGAACAACCCGAAGGTCGGTTCCGTGCCACCGGTACGCATCGCTGATGATAAGGTACTAATAGGTAAAATCTGCAAAGGTTCATGATGAGGTTGACATGGCAAAATAGATGAACTTACGTGTTCGAGCGGGAACGCTGCAGGTAATGTCCAGTAGACCCATGGATCTTGGGTCCCTCAATTTAAGATTCACCAAAATCTGAAAAGATGGGCCTGTGTTGCATTGCAGTGCCTCTGCTGTTGGACGCCCTGCAGACCTGCTGGCTCAGGGGAATACACCGGGTGCCTAGTAAGTGATCACACAGTAGGGTATGATCGCATGGGTTGATGTCAGGCGGCGCCGTCCAAAAGATATTCACTTTGGCATGGGTCGAAGGGCGCCGTGTCTGAAACTGATAAAACAGACCCTCCCATATCTCGTGAGACTGACTGTCACTTTTCTCGATTGGTTCTGTCATCATAGGTACCCACAGGCGCCGGGCCATCCCCCACAGCTCGTCGAAATGGAAATTCGGACGAGCCATGGCCTCCAACAGTCTCGTCACCACCAGTCGCGACAGCGCGGCCCGTTTTTCAGTCGTTACCCCCTATAACCATGCGGCTTATGTATGGATAGTCACGATTTTGGCTGCCATCTACATCGCTCTGTCATTTCTATTGAGAGTCTTTGTGAAGTGGCGCCTGTACGGTTTGGACGATTTGTTACTTGCGCTTGCCACAGCAATGTATTTGGCTCAGGCCATCGTCGTCTTCATTGGGCTGGAAAACGGACTTTCCACCATCGACAGCACGATTGGCAACAATCAAACTACACGAAGCAGCAAAGTACGCCTGAATTCTGACTTCTGAGATCCATCGCTTACACCTGACTGACGCGCAAATGTCTAACTTTGCTCTTCAGGCATTCTTCGCCGCCCAGCTTCTATCAATCACCGCTCTCTGTCTATCGAAATGTTCAGTCCTTGCCATGATGCTTCGACTGTGGTCGAGAAATGTCGACTTCAAGAGATGGGCTATATGTGCTGGACTGCTCGTTTTAAGCTTGTTATGGGGAGCCGGATCGTTTCTCAGCTTGGCTGTGAATTGTCATGCTGCGACATTGCTCAAGCCACAGAATCTCACTCAGTGTGGAGGCCAGGTACGATGCATGGGGCACAGCGGATGAGATCTTTCCACGATTAGGAAGCATGGTTCTAATGTTTGTTTCCCCAGTATCTGCGCTGGCAAGCTATCACTGCGATCGATATCATCACCGACTTCCTCATCTGCATTCTTCCAGTCATTCTCACTTTCCTACTCAAAATGCCCGTGCATTGGAAAGCACAAGTCGCATTCGCCTTCAGTTTTCGGATCCTTGTCATTCCAGTGTCTGTCTTACACCTGCTTTACTTCAAGGATTACCCAGCATCTGCCGAGCCGCAGTTTGCAGTCACAAAGAGTCTCATAGCGCAGCAGGTCATGCTGGCTGTGTCACTGATCTCGGCCACCGTTCCCAATCTCAAATCGTTTATGAGATCTTTCGACTGGGGCCTTGGCCTCGCTGGCCTCGAGGGGAGTGCAACCAGAACATCAACCAATGTGCATGAACTCGAGACTATCGGCCGCAGGGCAACAAGAATATATGATAGGCCGCCCACGCTTACCAGCCGGTCTTCGCCAAATGAATCGTTCTTCGATGATCACCCGCGACTACGACCGGACTCGTTTCAGCATCAAGTTCGAATATTTCATCCACCTGCAGATGACATGAGTGTTGACACGGTTGATGGAAAGAGCCTTGAGAAAAGCGGCAGCCGGGATATGATCATCAGAAAGGAGGTGAAATGGAATATTGAGAGAGAATGATGGTCCGAAACCGTTCGGGGTCTAAAGTTGGTCAGTTGTGAAGCGCCTGCTTCGGACACTTGGAACTTAGGACTCTTCTTGCGATGGGTTGAGTAGAAGTACGGTGAGCCTTTGCGTACCACCAATTTAATGTCATGTTCTTGTCCTCAAGCCGCCCGGACGCTGGAGTTTGAGCTTGAATCTTCCCGGCGATGTTTCCGCAGGCCTGACTACTCGGTTCATATGCAGCTCACAGCGGCCTGCAGCCCTGGCAGCCAAATGCGCCAGAAAAGTGGATGCTGAAGCGGCGCATGTGCACCGTGTCCAGATGGACGGTGTCGGATATCCCTGCTGGTCATTTTCTATTACTTAACAGTAACGACCTCTGGTCCGATGGATCGGCGCGACAGCAAATCAGATGATTTGCCAGAAGCCCCATCACACCCGACGCTGTGGTTTATGATTTTGTTTTTGCCAACTTTGGTGGATGGTGAAGCCCATGGCCGAGGCATATTCCCGCACCCCCTCTATCATGCATTCTGGAGTCGCCCCACTGCCACAGCGCGGATGCGCTGGTAATCGTTCCGGTCAAGTGCACCCCGGTGCGACACCAACGGGATTCGCCAGTGCTGATGTTGACCAGGCTTTCCAGATTGTGTGATCCGGACTCATTCACTTGTATTCAATATGATCCGCTCATCGTCGTATCCAATATGGACCCAAACATTTCCGACCTGGTACAGTAGCGGGAATGGAGTTGTTGTTTGATCCGGCGGACCGGTGAGGTACACGAATGCGAGAGACTTCGAACTCCATGGTGATATTGGCATCTGGAGTTGCCCAAACTTATTCACGTCCACAATTTTGACACCAAACGGTCAACAATTGGTATGACTGAGGGTTCCATCCACATTCGCAATGCTCGGTGGGCTGATATTTCAGAGGTTGCACCGCTGCTATCAACAGCCTGGTACGTTTTCGACAGATGCGAAATGACGACAGTAGCACAACTCTTTCGAAGTGATTTTGGCTGACATGGCTGTGTCCCAGTAAGTCTTCGCTGAGATGTACCAGGACATCTCAGAACTGCGTGTCTGCAAAAAGAGGTTTCATGTCCACTCATACGAACCACCACAGACTGGGATAATAATCTGATGGGAGAACTTTTGCACCCTCACAGACAAGAGTATCCGAGTGACTTCAATCTGTACTGGCTTCGACAAATACGCAGATTCTATTGGGACTGGCGCAGCGAATTCCTGGTCGCAGTGGAGAAGGATGTCCTCGGCAAGGAGTTGCGCATTGCCGGATATGCGCATTGGATGCGGAAGGGAGAGGACGACATCGCCAAAGCTATGACACTGTGGTGGTTTGACCCTCGTAAGCATGAGTTCCTGGAAGTACGACTTCTCCCTCGGAACAGCACCATTGACATACGAACATAGGCAACCTTCTCGGGCCGCTTACCAGGCTCTTCGTAGGAGCTCAAGCGCGAATTTGGCCCAACCGTGCCGCGGACCCCGAGTGGATCGACCGCCCGGACGAGTCTTACGCGCACATAGAACACTTTTGGTCCGGCGAGCGCGAGAAGTCGTGGTTCCTAGAGTGCCTGGGGATTCACCCCGACTTTCAAGGCAAGGGCGTCGGCAAGAAGCTCGTGCGCTGGGGCCTCGAGCGGGCGGCGACAGAAGGGGTGTGTGCATCTGTGATCGTTGCCAGGGGAAAGGATGGGTTCTATCAGAACTGCGGGTTTGAAGAGCAGGATGGAAACGCCACACAAGGCGAAGGGAATCCGCTGAAAGGGGTCGAGGGCTGGAATATCTGGTGGAAGATGCCTAAGCCGCCGACAGCCGATTGAGCAACAGATTGCCTACTTTGGTAGCTGCTAGCCTCATGTTTGCGCGGCCCTCTATCTAAGGAGGGCGTATAGGTACGGGAAAGGGAGAAAATCAAGTCCAGTAACCGAGTAGGTTGGTATGGGAAAGTACAGAAATGACTTACAAGATGGTGGTTGGTTCAAGTGGACGGAGGTGATGCATCCCCAGAGTATGCATCTAATGACAATAAGGCGGTTGTTTCCAGAGAGCCAGAGAGCGAAAGACGCCGAAATGAATCTAAGATACCGGGTCCAACTGGATCCCAGTAGCAATCTGGAGTTTTCGCCCTTTCTTATTTTTTATTTCTTTTCTCTCCGCTTAGTTGTTCGAGCCCGTGACCTCTGCGTAACTACTTTCATGGTTAGCGTAAGATCAAGTAGAATAGACACTCGGTTGCTTGGACTGATGAATTGATGCTTGAAAACATGGACCTACTTTATAAATTGAGGCAGAGACATCGTGTGTTCAGATGCTTGCGAAGTAGCACCACCAGCCCTTGCTAACGTCCGGTGTCGTTGACCATAGCCAATCAAAGAAAATTTTGAGAGTAACGACGTTTCAAAAATAGCACACATAGCAGAGGTTGACGTACTACCTACTTTATATTTACTTGAGAGGATCTTTATTGGGATGTTGACGCGATCATGGCAATGTCGTCCATGATGGCATGAAGACATCCCTGTCCCTGAACATGCAAGCAGGGATACTCCTAGCATTGCCGCGCGAGGGTCCAGGATAAGCCGCCATCCCACTTTAACATTCATCAAAGGCAACGACACCACGCGAAACGGCAGACGACGACAACAACAACCTCGCTGCATTCCTCCATCACCTTCGCTTCTCCATCCCAATCTTCGCACTCTCCTCCCCCACCCAAAGCTCACCGCAGACACGAGCGCGCGATCTCCCCCGACCACCAAGACCCCCGAGCCCGCCCAAAATGGCAGTCAACCACCCCGCCACAGCCTCCGAATTCGCCGCCCTCCTCTCCTCCAACATGTACGTCGTCGCCGACTTCTACGCCGACTGGTGTGGGCCCTGCAAGCAGATCGCCCCAATGTACGAGCAGTTCGCCAAAGCCTCCTCCGTGCCCGGCTACCTGGCCTTCGCGAAAGTCAACGTCGACAACAACAAGGAGGTCGCCGCGAAATACAGCGTCTCGGCTATGCCGACCTTCATGTTCTTCAAGAACGGCAAGCAGGTTGGCGTCAATGGCCAGCCGCTGATACGAGGCGCCGACGTGCAGAGTTTGAAGGCCGCGGTGGAGAAGCTTGGAGGGCTGGCAAAGTCGAAGGAGGCTGCTGGGGTGACATGGGGGAGCTGAAGAGGGGGATATGACAAGCAGAGCAGGATAGAGCAAACAATACAGCAGATTGATGCCCAAACAAGACTCATTTGCCTTCTGCCTGTGGACTGGCAATTTCCAAAGTGAACACCGTGCTGGAGGGAAGCCATGCAGAGGAAGAGCCAAGAGATATTGCGGACATTGAAAAGGCATAGGCTGGACCAACTCAATTTGTTACATGTCACTATACAAAGAGAGGTTGAGAACACGGAAGACATGCTGCTGGCAGCGGTGACCCATGCCACTGCATAGCACTCTGGCCTTGTTGAGTGCTGTTAAGCAGTCCAGAATGGTCAAGTGGGATGTCGAGGAAGAGACAGCATATCAATGTTAACTGCCAGTATGCCGGTACGCTACAAGAGATGATTGCCAGGTCCTCTGGAGAAATGTAAGGGAGCATCACCCATACCCTAGCTGGGAGCCACAGAAGCAGTACACGTGTGACCATGCCAAAAGGCTCATCTATTTGGTGCTATCTTTCCAGGTACTTTCTCCTGGCTGAAATGCACCTGGTTGAAAACCACAGGCGAATTACTGTCATTACAAGCTGGAGTAGCACATATAGAGGCTTAGTATGCCTACTCAGAGATGTACCAGTCAACCTCATACAGGTGCCTCACAGACTCATCTGCGAACTCGTCGAAGAACACCTCAGAGGCATTTATCCCTCATGCATATGTCAGATACTTCCCTTCCAACAACAGAAGCTACAATGGATTGACCATTACTGCCAGGCGGTTCTGAGTACTTACAGTCATCTGAGCAGCCAGCGCACTTGTCAGCGACAATGGCAGTGGCAGTGATACCATTGTAAGTAGCAGTGACGGTCTTGCCACAGAGAGAGCCATCTCCAAAGACGTTGAATGAGAGGGTAATGACCTTCGAGTCGTTAGGGTAGACAGGGCCACAGGCACTGTTGCCGACATCAGGGGAGTAGAAAGTCATCTGCCCGGCAGTGGCCATGTCAGTCAAGGCAGCGATGGCGAAGAAAGAGAAACCAAAGTACTGCATCTTGGATGTAGAGGACTGATGACTTTGTGGGCTTCGGTGGGAAGTGATGGTAATTTGACTTTTGTTGTTTCTGTTCCTGGCTGTTGAGGTGAGAGTGATAAGAAAGAGACGGAAGAGACGGAAGAGAGCCTTCTCCAGGCAAGGCACATGGGTCTTTGTAGAAAACCAAAATGAGGAATGTTAGCCATCAAGAATGGTATTCCTGTCTGTCAACATTCAGGTTTGTGCCTCACTCATCATATGCCTAGCTATCCTTATGATTTGTCAATAATTTGCACCAGGAGTTTAAACACAGTGCCATGGTTTATGCCCACGGAAGTTTGTAACAAGGCTGGCCTGTACTTCATGATGAGGCCGTGGGTAGATTGTGATGAGAGGCTTTCTCAGGTGACAGATCAGGGTTTTACAAGGCGTTGATGGTGGTAGATCCTTAATAATCAGTGTAGCATGGCTGACTATGGATATCTGTGAGCCTGTAATCCTGCTTATGCAGGGCAAGCAATACCTATGTGTGTTCTGAACTAAGATTTACCCAGGTATAGCACATACATTTTGCAGCGTAATAGCTTCATCAAACTCTCAAGCTTCAGGATGAGCCAGGGTCCCCAATATATTACCAAAACAACTCAAGAGGAGAGATAGGGGTCCCATGAGCTGCAGACATTGCCTTCGCATGTTCTGCACACCAGCTGCTGCCCCGCGCCCGTCCGTTTGGGCAGGGAATTCGATGCCAACAGCACCTATTCTCGCCCGAAGAATCCAATAGCAAGACCTTGATACGCTCAGATTCTTCCACCATATTCTCATCGTATTCCAGCATATCCCGGAGCCGCTCAAGACTGTGCTCCAATATTCCTCGGTCACCGTACACATGGGCGCGAGTTGCGGTCAGGAACACACCGTTGACTTCACTGATTCGGGATGCGTGACCTGGCACAGAGTCGAATGGGGGACTGCTCATGAATTCCTGCAGAGTTGCTCAGTCTCAGTGCACAAAGCCATGGCATGTTGGGAGACGTCAAGACGTACCACCGCACGGGCCCACAGGCTGCGCAGCTGATGCTCGGCCGCAGCTCCCTTTAACTCCTTCCTTTCGCAGCACTTGTTGTCTGGATGTTCCTGTTTTGGTTTGCAGGACTCCATGCTTGCGCAACCCGGAAAATTCGGGGGCGCCATGCTTAGTAGAGTGGCTCAATAGTTTCGCGCTTGTCCTACAAGTGGGAAATTCCGAGATGAGACGTTGCTCGCTGTGGAAATCGAAGTAGCGATCGAATATCCTTCATGATATGAAGCATCGAAAGGCGGAGGTTGCATCAGTGCAGAAGACCGACTTAAACAGACCAGTGGCATGCCAGGCATCGAGAATTCGGGACACGGTGAACCGATTAGACACTGAGACTGCAGACACAGGATATGTTGGAAGTCAAGATTCGCATTCATGACAGATAAACACGTGGAAAATGCCTAGAATGATAAATATGGGGTGAGAGTTGACTGCCTCGACCTCTCACGACTTGCTGCCGACACATGGAACAAAGGGCTTGACTCTTGACCGTGACAGGACTTCTAATGTTGACTGCAGTGAATGCGGTGCCTTGAACTCTCACCTTCTCGCCTGGAGACGAGACAGCGGCTCCACACCAAAAGGCCGTTCTTTATCTCAGTGTACACCACGCCCTAGCAAAGAGGAATTTTTCGTGCAAAGTCGAACGACAGTGTCCATTCTACGACGGTACGGAATACCTGAGGAAGGATGTCGTTCTGACAGGGATGATGGGATCGGGTTGACTGAGCAGGGATACTCCCAGTCTTACTCAGAGCCAGGATGCCTTCCGTTCTGCCCAGGTAACCAATCTCACAAACACAACAGTGCGAAAAACGGCCGAATCACAACACCAAGTCACCGACCCGACAAGATGGTTGGCAGTTCCGAGGTTGCATCAAGATCAGTCCAGATCGAGTCTCTGCACTCTAACTGATACGGTCTGCCCTGCGCTGTGGCTGTGTACTGTAGTAGCATCGACGCGTTGTGCCTGAAGCCCTGATGAGCCCGAGACCAGACCTTGACCTTGACCTTGGCCTTGCCCGGGTTCTGTTTTGATTGGAAGGGGCGAGCAACACTCCTTTATTATCGTCGAATAAGAGTACCAGAGTACCACCGTCACGGGGGCAACCTGAATTTCGTTTTCTCTCCCGTCCTTCCCAAAACACGCAGCCTCGAGAAATGTCCGTCCAAAAGAATCGCAACATCAACTCCTCATTCAAGTGAGGTGCTCGGGATGTCGATGCCACGGCTCTGACCGCGCGAAAGCTGACCACAATCTCACCCTCCACGATGTACGGCGCGTCTCTGATGCTGCACTGGTGCTACCATGTATCAGTTATACAACCGCTCAACAGCCACCGCTCAACAGCTTGATGTCTCCCTTGAACCCGCGCCCTTGGATTTTTCACGCTTTCCGAAACTGGACTTCGCACAGTCATTTCAAGGTCTCCGAGCGCTCTTGTCTGCTCTGTTATACCAGTGCATCGTCGTGATCGTTATCGTCGGCTTTTGCGTGGGTCTGCACGAGTGTCACAAGTTCGTGCAGATCCTTCTCTTCCGCCGGAAACTGCCACCGGGGCCGTTTCCTCTTCCTATCGTGGGCAATCGCTGGGATTTTCCGGAGAATAAAGCAGACCTGAAGTATGCGGAGTGGAAACAGAAATATGGGAGCTCACTGTACGTGTTCCACCTGTCCAGTCGTGTGGCATCAACGTCTGGCGGCGGTGTCTTTCCTCATGCAGAAGTGGGCTCGCTGAGGACATAGAGAGGCTAACGAATCCGCCTGCACGGGCACAGTATCACAATCTGGCGAGAAAACAGACCCTATGTTATTCTCCTCGAGACCTGGATAGCCCGCTACGTTCCTGGGCTGGGCATCGACGCCTACCCAGCAGAACGCAGTGGAGACCATGATCAAGATCGTGTTCTCGAGCTGCAAAACAACCACGCGAAGACCCTGACGATGGACCTCCTGTCCCAGCCCGATCGTTACCCGGTGCTCCTTGGACAATACGCCAATTCTGTGACATCAGGTCTTTTCCAGGGGATGAGTTTTGAGGATGATGTGGAAGATGACCATGCGATGATGCGTGCCGTCGCACGCGATTGGATCCAGGCGTCGTACGCCTCTCCTGGGCCGAAATCGCCATGGGATGGGGACATGGTGATGCAGAATTGGGTGAGCTCCGGGTACAGGTACATCGACCTGATAAGGATGAGGCAGCAAGGGCGTCTTGACGCAGGATTTGGTATTTTGAGACCAAGGTGAGTTGCACCACTCGTTCTTTTCGTTGCCAAAGACGTCAGCCTCAGCCAGCGCTGACTACTTCGCACCAGCCGTGGAGCAGAAGCCAATGACCTTGCCGAAAGACTCCTCTCAGCCGTGCAAGATCTTTCCAGCTCTCCCGGGGCACAAGCTACAGCCCAGACAGAGATTGACGCCGTGGTTGGCCATTCCCGGCCTCCCAGCTGGGCCGACCTCGCCGACAACCGCCTGCCGTACGTCTCCGCGCTGGCTCGATGTTGCACGAGCACACAACTCAATAATGCATCGCCATGCACTAGTGAGGAAGAAGACTGGGTACTGCTTGGTGCGAAAGGAAGCGAGCAATGCGATGCGCAGTTCAACCCAAAAGAATCACAGACTGAGGTGGATGTCTTGCGTCCGGAGAGGATTTCAGAGAACGAGGAGGAGGGGGATGATGGGGATGAGGTGGTACGTGGTGAGGAATTTATGTATCGAAGGTCCAACGAGCGCGTCTTTTCGTTGGTGCTGGCGCGGTTCTTGTGGGCCTTTACTATTGAGCCGGACTGGAATGAGATGGTAAGTTGTGGGCAGCGCCTAGGTCCTGCGAGCTTGTTCGCCCCCATTAACACGCTTGAGGGAATGCTGACCGTCGAGTAGAGCAAAGCTATGCCGGAATGTGCACGCAGCCATGTCGATATGCTAACTGGGTATAAGAACCGTATTCCGCTGGCCAGAGTTCGGTTCAGGCCGCGGTCGAGGAGGATAGAGGATCTAATCGAATTCGAGGCCCAAGAGGCGGCGGCATACCTGAGGAGGCAAAAAGGCACATAAAATCTCCAGTCTCATTTGTTTATCTTGAGACTTCTCTCTCGTTCTTTTCCCGCAGGCGATAAGGTTTTTGATCGCCTGGGCAGTCGTGAATGAATGTCGTCTGGGGTACAGGGACTGAAGCTGAGCTACTTCAGGCATGCTGCGTCAGGACCGCGGAGCTGAAAACCAGTTGAGACCGACCTGGTCACATTCAGAATGGTCTGAATTAAGATACATGAGGGAGACGCTGTGTACTTGGGTAGTGGGCGCTGCAGTAGCTAGGCGCCCAGGTAGATTCCCAGCCTTGGCATGGTGGAGCAGGTCTAATGGAGGTGCCCACCGTCATGTCGTGTAAGTGACGAATCGGGGTTAGCGTCATGTCACCTCCTTCTGCCGGTATCAGAACTGTTGACTGCTGACGTAAACACAGGAACGAGCTCAACATGTTTGACATAGCGCTCCTGACGCCATGCAAGGCCAACATGTAGATCATCAAATGACAAGGTCCAAGTGACTCGGCTGAGCCTACAACTACCAGTGCGAGCGGCTAGCGACCATAATCGAGCCCCTCAAAGCGTTGGCCTTGGTTATTTCCGGCGTCATTCCCGTTTCATGCGATATGATGGGCTCTACGAGCAAGCGTTTGGATGCCCGATTTGGCAGGGCGCAGCTGCCAGTAACATGACACTGGGGTACCTGCCGTATAGCCGTACAACCGCTATAGTCGCAGTATGCATGATGCAAGCAGCCGCAGGCATCGACAGAAGACGGCTTAGGGGGGTGGGACTCCTACCTGCGTGGTGCATAAGCACCGGGGCAGTAAGCGAAGTGGGGATACCGCGCAGCACCAACAAGCAGAGGCCCCAGCCTCCTGAGATCAAGGCAGCGAGCTATGTCTTTATTATGACAGCTTCGCAAGATAAAGGCGATCTCAATCCCCGGAATAGTTGGAGAAGCGAGTAAGGCGGTCCATCCTGAGGTGCATCACCACCCTCTGCCAAAATGTACACGGCCGGCACAACAGCCGATGACTGGAAGAGAAAGGGCAATGAAGAGTTCGGCAAAGGTTATTACTCCCAGGCTATCAACAGGTATGGTTGCCCTGCCAGAGCCACTCAAGCATCGCGACACGAGAGATCCAGTCTGAACTGCTACGTCTAGCTACACCATAGCTCTCTCCCAAGACCCCACGACGGAAGAGAGTCTTACAATCCGAAATAACCGTGTCCTTGCTTACCTCAAGGATGGCCGGCTGGATGAGGCCGTTTCCGAGGGCACGGAGTTGAGCTCCATCCCGCAGACCGAAGAGAAGGCCATGTTCCGCACCGGACAGGCATACTACGAGCTCAGAGACTTCCCCGCGAGCGCTGCTATTCTTTCCAAGCTTATTCAGAAGTACCCGAGCCAAGCGCAAGCACAAGCATGTCTGAAGCGGGTGAAGAACAGACTGCACGAGGAGCAGACCGGCAACTACGCCTTTTCCACGCTGGACAAGGAAGCAGCAGGACTTCGGCCGCCTGATCTCGACCACGCGACGTTCGTCGGACCCGTTGTGGTGAAGAACTCTCCCGGGCGCGGCCGGGGCCTGTTCACATCCAAGGCCGTGAAGGCGGGAGACCTCCTTCTGTGCGAGAAAGCATTCGCGCACGTCCATAAGGAATATACTCCTTTGAGTGGTGGACTGTCGGGCTCTCAGGCTATTAACGAGCAGCTGATAAGTATCAGTGCTCAGGCAGAGTTGGTCGGAAAGGTCGCGGCGAAGGCCAGCAAAAGCCGGTCCTTCTATGAGCGGGTCACAGATCTGTTCCACGGCACCTTCGATCAACCACCCGCCACCAACGTTGACGGGCCTACTGCCATCCTTGACCAGTGAGTCCAGGCTGTGTCGCTTTCGATAGAAAATCCACCAGCTTACTTACCTCTTCAAAGGGCGCGAGCGATAGAGATCATCAGGCTCAACTGCTTCAGCGGCGACTTGATCACCCGAGCGAAACACATCGGCCAATCAGCGAGCAACAAGACCAAGCACTACTGCACAGGCCTTTGGCTCCAAGCGTCTCTGATCAACCACTGCTGCTTCTCGAATGCGCGGCGCGCCTTCATCGGCGACTTCCTCATCGTCCGCGCCTCACGCGATCTCCCCGCGGGCACCGAGGTGACCTTCACGTACAACAGGCCCAACGGCGACGGCGAGCACATGCAGGCGGGGCTGCGCAACTGGGGGTTCACATGCGCGTGCGCCGTGTGCGCGGACTGGAACGAGACGGCGGTGGCGGTCAAGAGGGAGAGGAAGAGGCTGCTCGCAGACCTCGAGAAAAGCCTCAACAAGTCTTCCTTCAACGCTGGCGCCGCGGAAGCCACCTTGAAGAGTGCCAGCAAGACGTACCGCCACCCTGCGACGGAGGTACCGCGATTTGCACTTTTCCCACACTATTTCGATCTCGCTGTCCATTATCAAGAGGCGAAGGATGGGCGGAAGTGTCTGTCAGCGGCGCTGAATGGTCTGGCGGCCCTCGGGTTCGTCGTGAAGAACACGGCGCCAAGTCCTTCCAAAGAGAGAGTGTTCAAGGTGGAGAGATGGGGTGTCATGGTGGACAACGTGGTCAAAGCATTCGTATTGCTGTGGAACGTGTACTGGGGATTCCAGAAGCTGCGAAACCTGGACGTGGTCGGCGCCTGTGGCAGGATGGCGTATAAGATTTGCGTTGGGGAGGACGAGTCTTTCACGCAGTCTTATGGGGACAATTCGGCGTAGACTAAGAAGCATAGAGCACTTCTAGGCAAATGATTGAGAAGACCTATTTACTTATCCACTGCCATGGCGCCGCGTAGTCCTGAGACATGATTGTCGAGGATGGGTGGGTGTGAGTGGTTGTGGGATGGAATGGAGGGACGACTGCTCACATTGTTGATGAGCAAGACGTAGATTGGTAGGCTTTTTCGATCGATTAGTACATACACAAATGTTTATTGCAGGTTGCGTTGGACTAAGAGAAAAAGTAGGTGTTGCAATACAGGGGTGTGAAATCAGCCTTCCGCTCCCACAGCGGAATTATCTGATAACCCGGAACGGTCTTTTATGGTTGTCCGATCAGATCAGCGGAACTACAGTTTTATATAGGGATCGCGATCAAGCTTAACTTGGGCGTATAAATAGGTTGGGCAACTGGACACCCAGTAGCGCTCCGATTTTTCTCTATAATCCAATCCAAGATATCGCTACTGCAATAGGCGCTTTTGAGCTTACCTCCACGTACACATGGGCCGCAGCCAAGCCCTAATATGAAAATTCTGATCATCAGACAATCCAATAAGTACCTAGGTAGAGTCAGCTTGCAGGGGATGCTGTGTTCCCGTCCCTCGGGCCGGCCACATGGATGTATGTTTGCGGCCCGGTGTGCGGGGCAAGACCATCAAAAAGAGAAAAATGAAAGTGAATCTCGAGAATAGACAACTAATTGCGCAAAAATATTTTGCGAACATGCATGATGCTCGCTTGCAATGATCAATGCCCGACGAGAGGCTCGAACTCTCAACCACTTGATCTCATACATTCTATGATAAAAGTCAAGCGCGCTACCGATTGCGCCAGCCGGGCGATGGTGATAACAGCAACTTATTTATTTATATCCCAACGCAAACAGGTTCGAATTATTTAAACCTAACAAATCGCTTCTCGCAAATATATCTAAGCTACACGAAAGTAAATACCTTAATAGATTGAAACATTTAACAACTGTACAATATGATTTTTTTAATCGCTCTATATTGATTATATATTATATATTATTTTCTATTTTTATATTTAATAATATATTTAAATAAATAACTATTTTTAGAATAATTTATAATTGAAATTTAAATAAAATCTATATATAGCTTATATTTATATTTCATAAATAAACCTTTTCTCTAAACTATTACCCTTTTCAGTTTTCAATATAAAATTAGATTTAAACTAAATTTATAATTTAATATTTAAATTCTATATATTAAAAAAGAAAATTCGTGGAATATTTTATTTATATCTCTAATATATATACTATTTATCTCATTTAATGTTATTTGATACTTTTAATAATAGAATTATTTAGCATTTATTCAATTATATATATTTAATATTATATATATCTAAGTTGAATATTAGACTAGTATGATAATAATGTTATAAGCTTTGGATATAAGAGTTACTATTTCCTAAGCTAGCTAATTTAGAATTTATAGAACTATTTCCCACCTTAAATAATTTAGCTATCTATTTAATCTTTCTATTCAAATCTAGATGATTCACTCACTCCACTAATATTTTTGATTATATATATATATATTATCTATATTGGTGTATTGGGGCAGGGTATAATAGGTGTACCTAGTGGTGAGATTAAGGTGTTTTGGGCTTTAATCAGAGTAAAGTCACAGGTATAAAGCAGTTAAGACGATGATTTTCTTCTTAGACTTCAATTTTAATTTTTTGGGCATCTACTTTCTTCCCTTCGTTTCTATAATCCCATTTTTGATGCCCCCAACTCCGATCAAAATGTGACCATTCTAAATTACGATTTTATTATACGTTTAAGCTTATATATACTCCGATTCCGATCTTCTCTACCGGCTTCAATAGCGCCATCAAGTCAGACGTCAAATGTCTTTTAGCGAATCCATTGCATAGGCTCTACTGTAGTTCACCGGTACCTTAAATTCTATTAATACCAATCAATAATTCTTATATATACTACAAATTCGCAAAATAAATATTTTCTCGAAAAATATTATTATTAATAAGCTCTACTAATTAGCCCTGTTAAAAGAACTGCTAATCAATATTTATTAATAAATACGTTTTATTTAATAATTATATTATAAACCGAGGTTGTATATAATTGAATATTCAATATTAAACCATTTTTCTATAAACCGTAAAAACGATAAACCGTTATCTAACGCTAAATATTCGCTTAATTAAATGCTATTTATATTTTAACGCTTAACTAACACGATTTTGATTAATTTTCGATAACGAGAAACACTTTAAACGGAAAGCTATTTATACCGATTATACGTTAGCAAAGGTTTTAAGCTAAACTCTATTCTTTAACTTAATCTCTCGTCTAAGAATAATTATTTTAAATATATCTAATTGTAATAATAACGATATCTTTTAAAAAGCAAATCTACCCGATTGATTCCGTATTAAGAAAGCGCTACTCGGATAGGGGAGCGGCTGCGTTGACCGTGCGCCGGGCTATGTTGACCGTATACGTATTTTTTCGGCCAAAACTACTGTATATATCAGACCCCTAGCACGATTGGGACTAGCGCCATGTTCCCTCCTGCTAAATTACTATAGCAATAACATTTTCACCTAATTGTACAAAGGATATTCAAGTCGATTAAACTTATTAGTATAATTATAAATAATAATTTCTTAATCAACTATACCTACAACCTCTTTTTCTTTCCCTATATGGCACCTGGGCAAATTGATAGATTTGAGCTTAAAAGTGATTTTAAAAAATACGTTAAGTATAGTTTATTGTAGTTATGTTTTAGGTTGGCTTGGTTTTGGGTGGCATTTAGTTTGGAGTTGCAATTGCAAAATAATTGTGCGTGTTTATTAGTGAATTTGCAAATTGCGGTGGTGATATTTGCGGATTTAGATAATCTCGGGAGTGCGTGGGCTAAGTTATTATAGCGGGCTCCCGGGCGGCATCCCTATAAGAAATATGAAAGCTACGGCGATTTCTTTTTCAAAGGGGTACCCCTTGGGATTTTAGCGAATTGGGATTTTAGCCGAAAAGGTACGTACACGGTCAACATAGCCCGGCGCACGGTCAACGCAGCCGTTCCCCTCGGATAGATCCTTAACCATTTTATTAAAAACGATTATTAAAACGATAATAATCCCTCTTTAAACGCTATATTTAACTAAATTATTATATATATTGCTCGTTTTCTCTTCGAAATAACGGACAACGAATATAATAGCTCTTTATACAAGATCCATCGTAAAGCATTTAAAAATTAAATTTTCAATATATGGAAAAATATATAATATTGAAAACCAGCTACTCCGTTAAAATATTTATATACTAATTGTATTAAATATAAGAAAAAAACTAAAATAGCTTCTCTATATTTCGATCTAAGCGAAGATAATTTTAAATATTAATATAAAAAGCTCCTATAATAAGATTATCTATTAAAACACACCTAAATCGCTAACAGGGCACACCCTTGGTTTCTCGCACTATAGATTCACTTTTAAGAATATCACTAAAAATTTATATGACATCCCTTGGCTCTATTATGCTGAGGCAGGGTGTGAAGAGAGTACCTGGGGGTGGGGATATAGGTGCATATTATGAAAATGCACGATTACGTAAGCATCATGATTATATAATCATATATATATAGACTATAATAAATACTATAGTGCAAAAATAACGACAAAATATAAAGAATTGGCTAAGATATAATAAAACGCACAAAATATAATTGAAATAAAATAATTATTTAAAATTCAATAATTAGCCAGCCAAATAAGGTTTAGACTATATATCTATAACCTACAAGCACTATACTATAATATAATTATAACTTATATTGAGGTCTGATTACGTAAGCAGGTCACGTGACAGAACCTTCTCGAAATTACCAGAATCGCTATGACCGGAAATACTTAATTACGATTATAAATCAATTATTTCTGGAAGATTCTATATGAGTCATCGTATGATACGATTATGATTTATCATTAATAATATAATGAAGCTATTCCCAAAGAGACTTAGCTATCAGGGTTATCGGGCTAAAGATATAACCCGAAAAGCCGAAATCAAAAACTATATATATCACGGTTCTCTCCTCCTTTTAGCTA
>PYFS01001682.1:0-35003 GCA_003671545.1 Ophiognomonia clavigignenti-juglandacearum | reverse complement strand
ACCCCAATACCCTCCCCCGCCGTGCTCTCCTCCTCCCCCTCCTTATCTGAATCGTCCGGCGGCGGCGCCGGCGGCGGCGGTGGCGGCAGCACCTCAAACGCCCCCATGTCCCATACCAACAAGCTCCCCGTGTCCCGGCCCCCGGTTTCCACGAAGCTGTTCCACAGACAATGCACCCGCGTCTCCGTCGCATTGCGCAACCCCCCGCCGCCGCCCCCACCGCCGCGCCCCATGGTCTTCTTCTTCTTCCCCCGCGAGTTCGCGTCCCCGGGGAGGCCGTACATGATCGCCCAGCTGGCGGCGGAGTCGGGCGAGATCTGCAGCCGGAGGTCGTAGTGCGGGCCCGCGACGGGGTGGTCGTGCTGCGTGACGACGAAGTGTGCGCCGTGCGGGGTGGGGGTGTAGAGGGGGGAGGAGGAGGAGGTGTAGAGGGAGGCGGGGAGGTGGGGCGTGGATGGCGGGTACGGGGAGAGGGTTTGCGCGGTGAGGAGGAGCGTGAAGTGCGTTATGTGTTGTTGGTCGGCGGTGGGGCGGCCGCGGGTGGTGGTGGTGGTGGAGGGACGACGACGGGGTGGTGGTGGTGATATTGGTTGGTGCAAGTGGTGGCCGTGGTGGTGATGGCTGGATGCGGCGAGGGGTGATGAGGCTTCATCTTCTGTGTTGGTATTGGCATTGCTGGGATCTCGTGACTTGTTGAGCACCGAATCATCTCGCCGCCTCGTCTTCTTCTCCTCCTCCTCCTCATGTCCGGCACTGGCGGGTGCATCATGGACTGAATCCCCATCTTCTCGAGCCGCCCGCCGGCGCTCCGCATCGCGCAGCGGTGGCGGCGGGGAGACACGCCACTGCAGGTTGCGCTTCTTGATGAACGGGTTCGCAACAAGCCCTGGACCTGGGCTGCTGGTGCCTTTTCTCTTGCGATGAGATTCCATATCCGGCTCAGTCAGTCCCAGCTTCAGCCAAATCTGTTGCTGGCGCCTTTTTTCCGTCCCCTCGATCGGCACGACCAGTGTACCGTCTCAACGAAACAGTAGCGGCTGGTGCGGGCAGAAGATGGAATGGGACACCGTGGGCCTAGGTACAGTACCCCTGTGTGTGTGTCTGTGAAAGCGTTAGAGGATGTCTTGAAAGTCTTTCTTTGACAATCGGTGGAGTATTTTGCTTTGAACAAGACTTCCTGCGATCAGTCTGTAAGTGTACCTCAAGCAGGTAGAGGCTGAGCACATCCGGATTGAACCTTGTCACAGAGGATTTGGTGTCTCTAGCGCAACGCCACGCACGATTCCAGTCACAGCACTCTAGCCGGGCCAAAGTATAGTAGAAGGAATAGAATGTTTCTCAGGTCCTTTTTCACGTCAAATTTTAATGACCTGCTTTCAAATTTATATCGTCTAAGGAACTTACTCCAGCACCCAGGTGGAGACCGACGTCGCAAACCCTAACCCAGGCTTTAATTTCTATCGCTGATATCATATTCCTATGTCACTGGAGCGAACGAGACTTGGACTGTCTACTAAGTGTATATTGTGATCCTCAGAAGCTGGGATGATGTTAGTTGTTCCCCCTTTCCTAGCAAACGCCAAGCTATTCCCTGTATCCGACGAAAATGGCAAACCTGAACCTATCTACCAATGTATTGATTACACTGCCCGTTTTCCGTGTCCCAGCGTCAAATGCCCCGGTATGTTGGAAATGCCTGCCTCTTTCGCAAGTTGAAGCAAAGGGTCAGATCCCTTCGTATGAACTAGTATGCCACGTTTGACCCATATCATGCGCCTTCTCGTTGGTGATGTGAGTCGCAGACGTGACAACACATGGACCCAACTCCGCGCGGTGCTCACGCCTTCTTTCTGAAATCAACTGCAAGCTCTTCTCTTCCCTAAGGCGTAGGATCTGATCCACCCAGCCCGCTCACAAAAGTCGGTGCAATTCTCTTCCGCTTCGGCTGCTGCCCTTCTGTCTCCTCTCTCCCACTCTCGCTCTCGCTCAAATCCCTCTTCTGGCCTGCAACACTAGCCCCGGCGCTTCGTGGCGTCTCTGGCGGAGTTGCGGTGGGCACACCCGTCACCTTTCCAGAATTCGTAGCCGTCAGTCCCGGCACGCTTCCGCCCACCAGATTGTGACCTCCCGTTACTATCGATGATGTCTGCGTCATAATGGACGAGGTCGAATTAGACCTAGCTGGAGACGACGGCCGTTGGCTGACGAAATTCGCCGTCGCTGGTGGTGATGGCGCGGTGAAGGAGCTTGTCGACTCCCGCTGCTTGTGGTGAGAGCCCGGGAATGGCGAGGGTGGCGCGAATTGTGACGTGGGTGTTGGGATTGGTGTAGTTTGTGCCGAAATTGATGCCTCGGCAGCCTCCTGTCGACGCTTGTGAGCATCGCCTTTGAAGACCTCGCCGAGATCTGTCGGTGCAAACGAAATGGCCGAGCAGAAACCATCGGACGAGGTCACCAGCAAAGTCGCACCATCCGAAGACCTGGGTCACTTGTTAGCTATGGGGTTTAGGCGAATTACATAAAAGAGATAAACATACCACGCAAGATCTGTGAAAGTCGCACAGTGAAGGTTGCTGACGATGCCAATGGGCGTGTTCTGTTGGGTATCGTAGATCAAGATCGAGTCTTGCGTAGCCACGGCGTACACCAACCGATAAGGCAGTGCAAATGCAGGCTTTGGGCCTGTTGACGATGTGGCGTTTGTGTCGGTGCTTGCACTTCTTGCCATGGGCTCAGCCGAGGGTGGAGGTGGCGGATCCATGACTGACGGAGCGGGGGAGGGTTTTGAGAGAGGCTCGGGAAGTGATGGTATGGGTTCCTCTGACGACGAGGTATCAATGGCAATATGCTTGGTGATTGGTGGTGTTGTCCGGAGTGTGTAGTATATCGGCGAGCACCGCACACACACAGAGGGCTTCTTGTGGCCAGGAAGATGAGCCGCGGGAGGTTTGTTGATACCTCCTCTGGTGTAGATGTAGACTGTGTTCACAATATCGTGTGATGTCTTGCCGTCAGCTGTCAAGTGTTGCGACTGATACTGTCCAGCAGGTGTCAACAGAAGGCTGCCATCTGGGGTGAAGGTCAGCCTCCGGAAGAAGGATGTCAAAGTCTCATTGGCATAGAGACTTGAGTTCTTGATGCTCATGCTTGTTGGTAGAGGCTTGGGGGAAGCTTCCATGGGCATGACGGCGGGCAGAGGCATGGAGGGAGCCGGGCTGACTGAACGGCGTGATGATGAAAAGGAGGATCTGCGGCTGTGGCTGACGATGCTCGGGGGATTCATGGGCAGTGCAATGGAGGTCGGCGTGCCTGGTGCCGAGGGTACTGGCGAGCCGATGGGGGCACTCGTATTGCTGAGACCGGGGACGGCGTCCAAGACTGCGAGTTGAGATCGGTGACCAAAGTCTGGCGGTGCAGGGCTACTTGAAGAGATTCGGCGAGACGACGGCAGGTCATGCTTCATGTGGTTAGCGACTCGGGGGACCTTGTCGGTCTCGTTGCTCAACGTGTAGTGCCCGTCTTTTGTCTTGAGTGCATATACGTGCACGGACCGGTCGGAGGACTGAGTGGCTATGTACTCATTTAGAGGATCCCATGCCACGCCCTGGACATAGTGATTGTGCTCGGCGATTTGGCGGACCAGTGTACCGGTGGCAGCGTTGTATATGCGGGCCACGTTGTCCATGCTTCCAATAATGAAGTAGGAACCGTCGGGGGACCAGGCTAAATCGTAGATTTCTGAGCCAGAGGAGCGGCACATGTGCTTAGTACGCCAGCTCTCCTTGTCGTCGAAGCCGTCGGACCCGAAGGCGGGATTTGCGTTGGTCTCGGAGGGGACCCATATGATAACGTTGCCATCGTCGCCGGCTGAGGCAAGAGTTTCACCTGTAAAGAGGAAGTCGTGTTAGAGCATTTTGTTTCTTGGGTGGCGATAGTTTTGGTGGGGAGCCAGAAGAGGGAAAGGAGGCGAGACGATAGAGGAGGGACCGTACTTTTGGGCGACCACCGAACGACGTTCACAGCTTGGGTATGCTTCGACAGAGTAGCCAGGTACTCGACTTTTCTGTCCTCCCCATGAACCTCGACCTGCCACAGCTAGAGAGAAGGTTAGTTTTGGGCGGTTCTGCACTTCGAGGGAAGAGGCCGGCGTACTCGGACGTTATTGTCTCCCGCAGCGGTTGCGAGGCGGCCCTTGCCAGCAGGCTCGAAGTGGGCCGAGTAGATTGGCTGGCTCTGGTCATGCCAGTTGATGATCAACGGATTTGCCCTCATTGTCACATGTGGTCGGTCTTAGGACCGTGACCGTGTCGCATGCAAGGCGAGAGGAGGGTGTTTGGCGGTGGGCGTGGTATAGGTAGCTTGCAGCAGGATTGGAGCTGGAGCTGGGAGCTCGGATCGTGTCTTGGACGCGACTTGGGAGACTTCGATTCGGGAGTGGCACGCGTAGATGATGCGTAGGGGGAGTTTTGGCCCGGAACGGCAGATTTGTTTTGACGAGGAAACTTTCAAGATTTGATGATCAGTAGGTACTCCGTAGGCAGCTGTCAATTATGGACATAGAACAGCTGTCACAAGGGCGGTCGGGAAATAATCAAAAGGCAGTCTGCAGTCGTGGTGGATTTGGATGGATCATTCATTTGATCAGCGGTTTTACGGACAAGCACTTTTGGAGTTGGGGATCTTGCCCTTCAAAGAAGGCCGGCGTCTTTCCAGGTTGCAGGGCCCCCATGTCTCGATTGTTAGCCCCTGTAGCCCTGTAGCCACAGTGGCTGCTGCCCAGTTTGGTCCCACCCGCAGCTCCAACATTGAACTGAGCAACCAACACTCTGTTCACCACCAAACATTTATCTCTGCAACACAGTACAAATTTCAACGCCACGGTGGTCGCCCTGGTGGTCTCGGTCTTGCGGGTTTGATCCAATCTTTGTTTGAAACGAACGTCAGATCCTCCCGTCTTGCCTGTCTGTTAGGGCAGCCAACACTGCAGCAGGGCAGTCAAGCCGCAAGGCAGCGGGGCTCTCTCATTCTATTCATACCCTCAATCCACTGTCCATCATACCTTCTCTGACGGTTGCCCATCCTTTCCAACTGCTGCTCCTTTGTGGCCGGCATTGTGGCCAATGGGCCCTGACAAGGCATTCAAGGCTGGTCGTCTCGGTGTTCCCATTGTGACATCAACAGCTCCAAGACATTGGATCCGGGACATGAACAAAGCGCAGAGCGGTCTGAACGCGCTTCGTTTCAAAAGCTGTCACCAGACTGCACCACAGTACTACTCTCTCACGGGCAGTCAGGCAGTCACATCTGCTTGGGAACAAGTCCGACATTTGATTGAACGTCACGCGTGCCCCCGGTCGTCCAGGCACGGAATAGACGCTCCGCTGCGGATTTACCGCAGTAGCAAGACGCCGGTGCCCCGGGTCGCAGTGGTCATGGCAGAGCGCAGAGTGGGTCTGGGTTACTGTTACGGCAGACTCCTGATTAGCAGCAGCTTGAGAAAGGATGGTCGCCAGGAGATGAGGCTGTGAGCGTGAGGCTGTCACTAAATCTGCGAACCTGCAGCCTGCCTCCTCCTTCAAGACAACCCTCTGGTCCAAACATCGGGGGTAAAATCCCTCCATGCTTACCTCTTCCACGCTACCATGCATGCAGTTCCACCCACCCACATACTATCATCATCCTGTCACACACTTGCAAAGTCATGCCGAACCACAGTTCTACCAACACCCATCTCACCTGCATACACTTCTGACTAGCTCATGCAGCTACTGTGTAGTCGGTAGCTTGCTCACCACCGCCAACAACGGTCAACCCAGGTAACACCTTCTCAACTCGACCTAACGCTCCTTCAGCAAGCATGATGCAACGCAGGGTCCAACAAGCTCAAGAGATACGA
This sequence comes from Ophiognomonia clavigignenti-juglandacearum, assembly GCA_003671545.1. Taxonomy (NCBI): domain Eukaryota; kingdom Fungi; phylum Ascomycota; class Sordariomycetes; order Diaporthales; family Gnomoniaceae; genus Ophiognomonia; species Ophiognomonia clavigignenti-juglandacearum. Next base: position 29,107 of record PYFS01001682.1, on the reverse strand, counting down.
AATGAGGTGATTTGCATGTCTGCGGCCGTCCACACACACACATCTGCCCCACTACCCGACTACTTATCTCCGCCTTCTCTCGCCCATACCAAACTCCCAGACGCGGGCTATCTGGCGGAAATATAGTGACAGCCACACGCAAAGAGCGGTGCCGACGTCGGTTCCTTACATCTGTCCGTCGAGGTCACTAGCTCGGCTTACTGTCCCCCTCATCAGCATTACTAGCATGGCACATATTATCCGATATCCAGCAACTGCAGCAGCAGAAGCAGCAGCCATTCCGCCGTTGACTCATCCGGCGGCCATCATGGATCAGATGCCTGCCTTGCGCTGCACAGGGCTTGTTCTCGTCAAAACTTCCACCGAGAATCCAAGATCGTCGGCCAACTGCTTTGGACAGCCGAAAAAAAAGGTGGATCTTTCCGCCCGGTTGATGTTGCTATCTCGAGTATATTATCACTAAACTGCTTTCATACCCCGTCTGCGTTACTTGCTGACGCTTCTGCCGGGCCAGCCCCACCCACAAAACTTGCTATAACTATACGCTCGTGAATATCAACCTCATCACTTCTCTCTTTTTTCCCTTGTCCAACGTGCTGCACTGTATCCCTCTGTGTTCCAGCAATCTCGCAACCGACAAGATCGTCACACGTCGATTACACCCATCAATTCGGTCGAGGCCATACACAGGCGTGCGAAGCCTGGCTAGGCGGCTCAGCAAGTAGAAGACGGCTTCAAAGGATCATCCTCCCAGGACGGGGAGATCGTTGCTAGTAACCAGATAAAGGAAGCCACCGCCTCCAATCTGAACGGTGCCATATCCACATTCGTCCGATTAGCAGAAAACGCGCACAAAAACGATACGTTCTTCTTTTGAACCTGTTCTTGGTCAATTGGAGAGAAGAAGCGTACCCCAGACGGAGAACCTTCGGTATGGACGGTACCTATCTGGAAGCTGCCGTCATAGCCGGCCTCGCCCTAATCGGTCTGGCCTCTTCCCCGGCCGGCTTCCTTCTCGCCCGGCAGCTCACGACGCGTGATCCCAAGCAGGATAGCTACGAGGACGAGGATGGAAAGGCAACCGCCGAGTCGTTCGAGGCCTATTCGGCAAAATGGCCAAAAACCTTCATTGTGGTCTTTGCGTCTCTGGCCACGGGTGCTTCCATTGCTACTGCTATAGTGTCGACTCTTTCTGCAGCAAAGAGCGATCTATTTCTAGAGGACTGGTTGGGCACAGGCGCTTCGGTAAACATGAGCCAAATCCTCAGTATCAGATTGGTGTTCAACAGCCTGGAGACTGACCATCAACCTACAGATACTCATCTCGTTCCAGGCCGTTGCCATCGCCTCAAGCAGGAAGTCCATCCAAGCCTACGAACTTGGCTTGTACCTCTTCCTCTCATGTCTCGTTCTGGCCGGCATACTCCTTGTGGAGGGGACGCTGGTCTTCGAGGAGCTACTAGAGCACCACCCCGTGCAATTTGGCCTGCGAGTTCTTGCCCTCGCATCCAGCATCTCTCTAGCAATCGCCAGCCTGTGCATCCCTCGCAGGCCCAAAGTCTACAACTCTGACGGCGAAATTGACCGCCGCTTCACCGACTCGGCCCTCCAGCGCTTCACCTGGGGCTGGTGCTACCACCTCCTCAAGTCCGCCGGTATCAACAACGAGCTCGAGCTGAAAGAGCTCGGCCGCCCGGACCACAAGATGCGCGCCGCCTCCTTGTCCGCTGACTGGCAGCGCCGCGCGTCCACGCGACCTTTGTGGATCGCGCTGGTCTTCGCGCACAAGGCCGCTATCACCAAGCAGTGGCTGCTGACGCTGCTGAGCAGTTTCCTGAACTTTGCGCCGCAGTGGGTGATTCTGCAGCTGCTGCGCGTGCTGGAGACGCGGGCGAACCGCGAGAACTACGCGCTGGATGTGTGGATGTGGGTGATCTGGCTCGGGGTCGCGGTCGTGGCGCAGGCGTGGGTCGAAAGCCATTTGTTCTGGATCTGCTGGGCCGAGCTGGGCATCGCGGTGCGCGGGCAGCTGTCGGCGCTGGTCTTCGAGAAGAGCATGCGCAAGAAGGACGTCAAGGGCACCGGGCGGTCGAGCAACAAGGAGGTTGTCGAGTCCGCGGAGCCCGTCGTCGCTGCGGCGGCGGAGGCATCTACTGCCGCGGATAAGCCTGAGGTGGAGGCGGGCAACGACGAGGACGCGCTGAAGAAGAGCAAACAGGGCACTGTAAACCTGATCGGCGTCGACACCAAGCGCATCGCCGACTTCGCGACCTTTCAGAATCTCTTCCCTGGCAGCATGTTCAAACTCATTGTGTCCCTCGCCTTCCTCAACTCGCTCCTCGGCTGGCAATCCACCTTCGCGGGCCTCTCCGTCATGGTCGCCATCGTGCCCATCAACATCTTCTTCGCGAAGCGTTACGCCGCCGCCCAGGACAAGCTCATGAAGGTCCGCGACGACAAGCTTGCCGTCGTCAACGAAGCCCTCCAGGGCATCCGCCAGATCAAGTTCTCGGCGCTGGAGCCCGAGTGGGAGCGCAAGATCGGCGCGGTGCGCGAGAAGGAGCTCCTGAGCGTGTGGAAGGTATTCACGAGCGACACCATGCTGCTCTGCTGCTGGATCACGAGCCCCATCGCACTGTCGGCCGTCTCGCTGACCGTGTACGCGGTGCTCCACGGCGCGCTGCTGCCGTCCATCGCGTTTGTGTCGCTGGGCGTGTTCCGCGCGCTGGAGGTCACTCTGAGCGTGATTCCGGAGCTGACTACCGATGCGCTGGATGCGTGGACGAGCGTAAAGAGGATTGAGGAGTACCTGAAGTCGCCCGAGATCGAGGACTTTGCGTCGGAAGCGAAAGAGGTCACATTTGACAATGCGTCGCTTGCGTGGCCTGCGGATGAGAAGCTCGACGACGACGAGAGGTTCGTGTTGCGGAACGTCACCGTCACGTTCCCCAAGGGCGAGCTGTCCGTCGTCTCGGGGAAGACGGGCGCGGGCAAGTCCCTCATGCTCGCCGCTGTGCTGGGCGAAGTCGACCTGCTATCAGGCGCCGTCTCCCTGCCCAAGGCGCCCAAACTCGCGGACCGGCGCGACGACAAGGCGACGCGCGACAACTGGATCATCCCCGAGGCAATCGCGTACGTGGCGCAGATCCCATGGATCGAGAACGCGAGTATACGGGACAACATCGAATTCGGGCTACCACACGACGAGGAGCGGTACAACAAGACGATTGACGTGTGCGCTTTACGCAAGGACCTCGAGATGCTGTCCGACGGGGAGAATACGGAGATCGGCGCGAACGGGATCAATCTTAGTGGTGGACAGAAGTGGCGCGTGACGCTGGCAAGAGCGATATACTCGCGGGCGGGGATCTTGGTGCTGGACGACATCTTCTCCGCGGTAGACGCGCATGTCGGGCGGCATATCTTCGAGAAGTGTCTGACGGGCGATCTGGCGGCGGGCAGGACGCGCATCCTGGTCACGCATCACGTGGCGCTGTGCCAGCCCAAGACGAAGTACCTTGTCGAGCTGGGCGAGGGCACGGTGCTTAATGCAGGGCTGTTGTCGGAGCTGGAGAGTGATGGAACGCTTGAGCTCATCAAGAGTCACCAGGAGACGCCTGCGGAGATTCGGGAGGATGAAAACACCACTGCGGTGAACTCGCATGAGCCGTCGGATGATGAGACGGAGGAGCGGGATGGGGTGGAGGGGAATACGCTGAAGAAGGTGCTGTCGAAGCAGCAGGAAGTGAGGAAGTTTGTGGAGGATGAGAAGGTTGAGAAGGGGGCGATCAAGTCGCATGTCTATTCTGTATACTTGCGGGAATCGGGCGGCTTTCTTTTCTGGGTTGGATGCATTACTATCTTCGCCTCGGTTTCAGCACTGTGTAAGACTTCTCTCATCCTCCCTCCCTCCCAACCAACCGTAGCAGGATAACTAACGATGAGCAGATGTCGGCCGGTCCTGGTGGCTGAGGATCTGGACAGGCCAGTACGAAGAGTCCAGCGCCAATGGTTTCCACCTCAACGCCTCCCGTGAGCACGGGTATGCATACGCCGTGTCCATGCAGCAGGCGGTGAACCTGCCTCATGTGTCGATGGTGTCTGGCACGGACGACGGTAGCCGTTCTCTTGGGTTCTACATGGGCATCTATGTGGGCTTGTCGGTTATAGGTGCTATTATTGGCACGGTGAAGTACCTTTATGTGTACATTGGCTCCATTCACGCTTCTCGCCGTCTGTTTGAGAAGCTCAACTTTGTGGTCCTGCGTGCACCACTTCGCTGGCTTGGTAAGTGATCCGGATAGATCGCTAGCAAGAGAGAGAGAGAGAGAGGAACAGCGCACAAAACTAACACGCGAAACAGACACCGTCCCCGTCGGCAGAGTCCTCAACCGCTTCACCGCCGACTTCCACATCATCGACTCCCAACTCGCCAACTCCTTCTCCTTCGGCGCCGGCTCCTTCCTGCAGCTCTGCGCCATCGTCATCGCCTCCGTCTTCGTGTCCCCCTACCTCCTTCTCCTCGCCGCCGTCCTCTGCGCCATGGCCCTGCACTACGCGCTTCTCTACCTGGCCGGCGCGCGGCCCGTGAAGCGCCTCGAGTCCAATGCCAAGTCCCCCGTGTTCGAGCAGTTCGGCTCCTCCCTCACCGGCGTGGCCACCATCCGCGGCTTTGACAAGGCGCAGAGCTATGTCGAGCGCATGTTCAAGAAGATCGACGACTACGATACCGCCACGTGGCATCTGTGGTTGTTTAATCGCTGGATGGGCTGGCGTATGAGTCTGGTGGGCAGTTTGTTCAGCGTGGTGGTCTCGGTGCTTATTCTGCTGACGCCGGATATTGATGCGGCGCTGGCCGGGTTTGCGCTGGCGTTTGCGTTGGAGTTTGCGAATTGTGTGGTGTTTACGATTCGGTTGTATGCCAACCTTGAGCTGAACATGAATGCAGCTGAAAGTGCGTCTTTCTTGCCTCCTCAACCCCCAGCAAAGAAACACACAAAGCTGATAACCAACCAACCACCTAGGAATCATCGAATACGCCGAACTCCCCACCGAAACCCTCAGCGGCGTCCACCCGCCCGCCGCCTGGCCGACCCAGGGCTCCATCGAAGTCACCGACCTCGTTGTCTCCTACGCGCCCGACCTCCCGCCCGTGCTCAAAGGCCTCACCTTCCACTCCGAGCCCAACGAGCGCATCGGCGTCGTGGGCCGCACCGGCGCGGGCAAGTCCTCGCTGACCCTCGCGCTCTTCCGCTTCCTCGAGGCGCGGTCGGGGTCCATCCACATTGACGGGCTCGACATTTCGAAGATCACGCTGCACGATCTTCGAAGCCGGCTGGCGATCATCCCCCAGGATCCCGTGCTGTTCTCGGGCACGGTCAGGAGTAACCTCGACCCGTTCGACAAGCACACAGATGAGGAGCTGCGGGACTCGCTCGAGCGCGTGCACCTCATCGGCGGCGGCGGCGCCGACACGGACGGGACGGCGACGCCCACCAACGCCAACACCACGGACGCAGGCGCAAGCGCGAAAAACGCGAACATCTTCGCGGACCTGCACTCGCCCATCTCCGAAGGCGGGCTGAACCTCTCGCAAGGCCAGCGGCAGCTGCTGTGCCTCGCGCGCGCGATCGTCGCGCGGCCCAAGGTGATGGTGCTCGACGAGGCGACGTCGGCGGTGGACATGGCGACCGACGCGCGGATCCAGCGCAGCATCCGCGAGGAGTTCACGGCGAGCACGCTGCTGGTGATTGCGCACCGGCTGAGCACGATCGCGGACTTTGACCGGATCCTGGTGCTGAGCGACGGGCGGGTGGCCGAGTACGGGACGCCGCGGGAGCTGTGGGAGACGCCCGGCGGGGTGTTTCGGGGGATGTGTGAGGAGAGTGGGGAGAGGGAGAAGTTGAGGGGGATTGTTTTTGGGGAGTGAGGGAGGGCCAATAGGGAGGCAGACTTGTGAGGTAAATCTTTGGACGGCTTTTGTTTCACTTTCTTTTGGGCGGCGTATAAAATGCAATTCGGTGATCATCTGTGGTCAGCGGATAGAGAGTCCCTTCAGTACCTATATCAATGAATTCTTGAGCAAATCACTACGGAGCGTTCTGGCAACGACTTGGATGGCGCATTCATTCTTAATGAACCTCACAGTACTCTCTGTACGCAGTTTGACGGAGGCGGTCTTGACCTTATATACTAGTAGGCTCTAAAACTATAGGTCGGTATTATACGCGGACTGGAAAGAGGGTAGGCATAGAGGAGACAAGAGATGCTGCGGAGGGAAGAGAAAAAACGGAGGAGGGGAGAGAAAGGAGGGAGGTAGGGAACGATATGGGGAGAAAAAGGGGAAAAGGGAGGAGGGAGGAGGGAAGCAGCTTCTTCTTGCTAACATCATCAAGGCATGCAAACGGTGTGGTGCATTCGCATAGTGACGACCTCCGCCCTCTCGAGATCCCAATGGTGCATGCAGTGAGTGATGGTGGCTCGACACGATCCTGTTCACTTCATCAGTTGAGAGTGTCGGGGACTTATACTGAAAATTTGTCCAGGACCAATTGGACGCGTGGTGTAATGGTTCAACACGCTATTCGGTAATTGGGTGAGATGTCAGTTCGAATCTGGCCGTGTCCGGCTTTTCTCAACTTCTTGTCAGTCCGCCTTGACGACATCAACCAGGCTCTTGTTTTTACCGCAGATTATAATGTCGAGCAAGTCAAGTGTGTGTGAGAGATAATACTTCCTGAAGTCATTGTTGTTGGCGGGGGAGTAGCGTTGTTTGTCACACGCTTAGTTAGTAGTAGTCCACTCAGAACAATTCTCAATATTGCCTGCCCTCAGTATGCAGATATCTACAGACAACCACAGCTGCTATGCTCTTCGATTCTCCTTCCTTCCTTCCTCCTTTCCTCTGAATCTCTTTCCCAGCCTCAAGTATGTGACTTTTCGGCCATGGGGGTTGCGTTGCCCAAAATATTCCACATAAAACCATCTATCAATTCCGCCATGTCCCAGCACATATGCCCCCCCCCCCTTCCCGCTTCATACTTTTCCCTCTCGCTTTCTCGCTGGCTTTACAATCCAGGGAGACCAAATATGTACAGTTGCTGAGAACTATGAAGCTTGTGTGTGGGTAGAGCGTGCTTGTCATTATCCTCCACGCGAGATCCACTGGGAGGCATGCGGACCATGCTCGTCCGAATGTCCAGGGAGAAAGAGTCGGGCACGAAGTACGTTCATCCCGCTCAACACTGATGAGGCCAATGTGTAACATCCATTCGTATGGGACGTCGGTCCACGGCATTACTATTATGCCCAAGCAGTCGGCCATGACCGAATTTCTGGAACGCGAAAGCAACAGCCGACTCCCGCTGCCCCACACTGACAGACAGGCTACCAAATCTCGCAGTTCTACTCCTACGAGAACTCATTGTTGGCCTCCGTCAGCTGGGCAATCCTCTGCACAAGCTCCTTGGTTTCGCGCGCAATCTCAAACGCAATCGGCGGCAGCGTCTGCGTCCACATGCGCCACTCGCGGTCGCCGTCGCCCTTGCCGTCGTCGGCGAGGTCGTGGCCACGCTCGCCCGCCTCCATCAGCCGCTGCTGGCTGTCTGCCAGCCGTCCGACCATCTCGCCGTGGCCTGCGTTGTCGGCCTCCGTGATGACCCTGTTGACGGTGTCGACGATGGAGCGGATCTGGGGGTCGATCTGGTCGATGTTGGCGGCGCTGCGGATCGAACTCACGAGTCCCTGGATGGTCTGCACCAAGTTGGCAGTTTGGTCGTCAAGGTATACCTGCTCAATGGGATTAGTAAAGTCACAGCGAAGCATTCGAGTTAATGATGGCCACTCACCTTGAGTTCTTCCGCCCTGGAGTCCGCTTGGCGCATTCCGTATCCATTAGACGCAGTGGCCAATGGAGCCAACGGAGCCAACGGAGCCGGGTAACCGTTGCCATTGCCATTGGTCTCGAGTGGAGAGTCGATTGGGCTGTATGCAGAAGAGTCTCCGCTCATTCTCCGTCCAAGTCCTTGGAAGGGAGGGGGAGGCGGCAAGTCCTGGCTGAATGCTTCTTGTGTGTAAGAGCTCTGGATGGACTGCGATTTCGCAGTCCTTGGCGAGAAGAATCCCGCCGACTCGACAGGCGTTATGGTGCCGTCATCGTCTTCTTCGAGCTCACCATCGGGCGTGACTCGGATTTTGACGACACGGAGGAGGTCGACCATCGCCGCAACAAGGTGGGAAGACGCTGCGTCGAGGATAGAAACCGGAGCGATGCCCGCGGAGGAGGCAAAGGTCTTGGTCGCAGTGATCAAGCTGTTGGCGGTCGAGGACACACGGCTCTTAAGCTGCTTGCGCTGCTGCTTCGCCTGTTCGTCCCTGGCTGGTGAGGCTTCAAAATCCTTAGTGATGCGCCGCACGCTCATGACCACGCTCTTCATAGCATCGATGACCGTATCGGCCTGGTCCTGGCGAGCACGCCTGAGCAGCTCGTCAATCGCAACCTGGAACTTCGTGACATGCACGTCCTTGACCAGACCCGCGTCATCCGTGAACCCTTTATCGCGAACATACTGGGCGGCATCCTGGTTAGCCGAGAGGCTCATGGAGCCAGATCGCATGCCTCGCAGCTGCGTTTTGGCCTTTGCATAGCGATTTTTCCAGTCGCGGACCTCCTGCTCCAATGTCTCGATTGTCTGCTCCAGTTCACCCTGTTTGGCAAAGGAGGAACCGCTTTGCTCTGACAAAAGCTTCATCTCGCGCAAGAAATCCTGAGCCTCGCGCCGCACCTGGGCGGTAATGTCTCGCTGCTCCTTCAGCTGGTTCCGCAGATCCTGATTCTCTCGCTCCAACTCCGCGTCGCCTCTTGCCGAGCCCGCATTGCGTGCAGCGGTGCTGGCATCCTCGAGTTCCTCGCGTAGTTGTCGGGTCTCCTCGGCATGCTCGTCTCTCAACCGGTCCAGCTCTTCCCTGAGTGCGGAGTTCAAGTTCTGGGCTTCTGTGAGTTTGCTTTCCAAATCGAGGCGTAGCTGTTTCTCGGAGTCCTCGGCAGCTAATCTCGAGCGTTCCCCGTCAATCATTTCGTCCAACTCATCGTCCTTCCTTTTCAAGTTGTCCTCCATGGTATCGAGCTTTTCGCGAAGCTCTTTCACCTGGATCTCGTAATCTGCAATAGCGCGCTTGTCCTCCTGTCGGTCATAATTAGCACTTGTTCTTGTCGACCAGCGCGCGCATGCATTGTACATACCTCTGAACCTGCGCCATTATAGGAAGGCTGAGCTTCATCTGTGCTGTCGTCATCCTCTTCCACCATGGTACTTTTGTTTGGTATTATCGTATTGCTCTGGGATTGCTTAGGTTGCGGTCGGTCGTAGTTGAGAGGGGCGATGCCAGGAGAAGGGGGGATATCGTAGGCATCTTGCAGGGCGCCTCGAATGGAGCTCGCATTGCTAGGCTGGCGGCGGCTCATGCCTCGTGGAGGGTAGCCGCCCATGCCGCCCATGCCGCTCATGTTGCTCATAGAGGTCCCAGGCCTACTGGGAGCACGCGATGACTGAGGACTCGTGACTCGAGGAATATCCCCGGCAACGAAGCGCGGGAACCTCCGCTCCAACTCGCAGAAGACATCAGTGGCCAGGTCCCGGAACCGCGGGGGCCCCAGAGAGGACAACTTCTGTCGTGCCTGGTTCCGCTTGGGGTGGAAGGTGTCTTCGGCGAGGAGGTAGGCCGGCGGGCCGACGCTGGGCGGTGCATTTGGTGGTCTGCGACTAAAAGCCTGTCTCCGTAGCAACTCGTCAAACACATCGGTACTGAGCTCGAGGAACTGAACAGAGGTCAACCGCTGCAGCTTATCGCGGGCCTTGTTGGCCGGGAGGGTCGGTTTGCCATCGCGCGAGGTCTGGGAAAGGTAGCGCTTGAGGGCGACGTAGTGCTGGCCCAGAACGCCTTCGTTATCGGCGTCGCGGTTTGGTCGCTGGCCACTTTCGCTCCGGGCGTAGATGTCTGTCGCTGTACTTGATCGGCCGACCGAGGGGGGCGGTGAAGGCCCGCCGGCGCTTCTTGGGCCTTGTTGAGGAGGAAAACTACCGTTCATTGGGCCGTTGCCACCTCCGGAGTAGGGCGGGGAGGCAAGTTGGCCCTGACTTTGCATTGGGTTCAATTTGAGAGGCGCCTCGTTAGGGTATGGACCATCGCTTTCCATACCTGTGGGCCAAATGGTTCCTGACGTCGACACCGGGGACAAGGGCGGATTTGGGCGAACAGCAAGCATTTCCCGCGGGTCGAGGGTCGGCGAAGGGAAAAGACCAAGAAGTCCCGTAGACGTTTTTTTTCAGGAGGTGTCAAAGGGTGGATTAGCCAGGAGACCGGCCACAGGTCGCATGTGGCGATCGGCGGTCGGCGGTCGTGTTTGGCTGGCCTGTTGTCGGGTGACGTGCCGTGGAAGGGGTTGGTAGGGTTGGTAGGTAGCAAGTAGTAGTAGTACCTAGTAGGTACTCCGTAGTAGTAGTAGTTCAAATAGCCACCCGCGTACACCTATGCGTTACAGATGTTGCGGGCGGTGACGAAGTCGAGGCCGACAATTTGCGAGTTATGAAACGTCGAGATCAAGCCTTGGGGCAATCGGGCGGGCTGCGGGCTGCACACTCAGGTAAAGCTGCCGTTTGTGGTGCCTGGCTGGTGGTGAATCGGTTGATGGTCAGGGGTACGTGGGGTGTCAAAAAAGGCCGAGCCAGGGACCGTCCCAATTATCGACAACCTTATTCAACCTTGGCAACTGATCGCGCGTCTGTGTGTGCGTCAGGGCCGCCTGCGTTGATAAACTTTGAGCAATCGCAAAGTATGTTTTAAGACCTTTTGCTTTTGCGGCCTGGATCTGAGGATGCTGCCGTGCAGGGCAAAACAAATCAAGGCGAGGTCGAGTGCCGATATTGGACGAGTCAACGCGCGCCGCAACAAAGCCAGCCGCCGTCGAATAAAAAAGGGACCTGTAAGGGTCAGGGGGCACGGCGATGTAGTGGATGGATGCAGGTGAATGCCGCTTCGTTCGTGTCTGACCTCCTGTCGTGTACAGAAGACAATCGCGCGTACCGGGAAGGCGGCAAGGAGGTAACTCGCGAATGGACAAATGTCTGGATGGCTCGAGGGCGTTCGACACAGCAACGAAAGTACCAAGTCGTGATATTATGATTAGGTATTGCAGGAACCGTATCTGGATACAGTCTGGGCGGTATCGAATCGAATCGTAACCTGTAGACCGTGTGACGTAGTATAGGTTTGTAGAAGATTGACTCCGAAGACGCAGAGTGACTAGACAGTATAATCGTAGGAGCGATTGACGAAGACGACGACAACGACTTGACAGATGCTTTGGTAGACAAGGTAGGTAGGTCGGTAGGGTTAAGCGAACAAGCGATCGAATGAACGAGCCAATGTTCCACACAGCCGTACTGCCCTGGTTGTACAAGAGGCGTAAAAAAGAAGCGCGTGCGTAAATGAGAGAAACGGTCAGCATGCAGAAGTCAAAGGTGTAGGTAAAGTGAGGAGGTTCGAGAACGAAGATGTCAGGTCGATCAGGATCACAACCACGGAGTATCAGTCGAGTTGAATGTCTGCGCCCTCAAATCTCGTCTACCTAATTTCTCCAGGTACGTACCTACTTACCCAACTTCATGCAGTCAGTGTCAAAACGAACAAGACCTCGGGATGGGGGTTAATTTGATGATGCTTGACCCCCGGTCGCAACAGCCACATAACATTTCCAAGTATTGGTGGTGAAGGTGCTGTCCGTCTCCATCTCGTCCAAAAGAGGTAACCTCACCAACCTTGGTCCTTGCCGCATGCCTACTACCTAGCAGCCTAGGTAGCATTACGATTTATGCCCCTTACTAGCCCTATTAGTAAGGAGGAGGTTTAGTTTATCCAGTATCTGCTGCTACGACTGTCAGTGGCCACCCAACCACCCTACCGGCACACAGGTAACGCCAGTCACATCGCGTGCTAAGTTCACGCGACACCCTCGATCCTTTCGTGGTAGGACGACCAACGATCGGACAACTTGCATGCCGGCATGGATGACCGGGATGATTGAATCAGGGGCTTGCTCCCTCCACCGATTCCCCAAGCCTTCCCCCCAGAATATACTGTACCTGAACCCGTCCCCTGAACAGAGAAAAAGGTGTCATTGTTGTGGGGTTCTTTAATGCGCCGAGCAGAGGCTCTATTTGAGTTTGGAAGCGAACGGTCTTCGAGAACACAAGAAGACCCTTGGCAGCTTCACCCAGCTGTGCGCTCGCAGGCCATGTGAATCATGAACGAACCACCGAGATGAAAACACGATCAATATCGGAGACCAGTCGCTTTAATACGCGAGCAGCTCGATGAATCGATACACAGAATCTAGATCCTCAGGTCGCTGACCACCGCACTGATTCCAGCCCACGAGCACTAGATGAGCAAAAGCCCGGGCCCTCGGAAGCAACCGTCGGTGACAGAGCGCTGGAACCGCTACGGTCGTGGTCCCAGGCCCAACAGGGCAGGATCATCATCAAACGCTGCGGTCCCTCGTGGGCCCAGGCCTTCCTCATATCGCCTGCAAGTTCATATCCTGGATGCAATGTAGAAGATCACCTCCACAACCACCCCCCTCCCCCTGCCCCAAGATCGCCCAATTTCCCATCCTCCCAGCATCTCTACAGCGTACCTCGCTTGGCGCTACACTTATCCCACACTGCTGACGCACACAATCAGCGGCTATTCCGGTCGGGGGGTGAGGGAGGCCTTTGCGGAGCGGGCCTTTGTTGTTGGCACTGGCAATTCACCGTCAGTCTAGAACGTTGAGCAGCAACTCATCACTCCAATCTCCCCTCGATGGCCCCCAAGGTGCAATCTCGGCCCTTGCAATGCCCACTGATCCGCCGCAGTCCCGAGAGCAAGGGGCCCGCCCGGGGAAGAAGGACGGGGGAAACCTACCGATGTCACAGTGTGCTCATCAGGGGGGGAATCACGAGACACGACGACACTTGACAATTACTTGAATAGCTGACATTCGACTCTTTTGGCTGAAATGCCTGTTCATCCCAGCGTGTGTAAACATGTAAATATGTGATGAGGCACCCTTCACAAGTTCTCAAACTGTGATATTGGCCCCGTGCGTTTGGTGCGACGACGTAGAGACGCGCACAGAATTCTGTGGCAAATCCATGTTTTTTTCCCCCTTGTTTGCGCACCAAAGGTCCGTGATGATGGCTATCCCGACACGCCGGGACAATCTCCATGCTCTCCGCCACAGGTTCGTTGCCAAGCAGGATACCATCTATAATCACTATATACTCTCGGGCAGTAATTTCTTATTTGTCCTCCGTGCTCCGAACACGCAGGCGTCGACAATATTCAACAAAATACAGCAGCGAAGACCTCGCCTCGCCCACTCGTTCGTCCCAGTGTCCGTCCAGTCGCATTTCTCTCATTCTTGCTTTCGTGTCCGTTGCGAATCAAACGTCGGTTTTCACTCCGTAGCGCCACACGATCCACATGAACGTGCTACGTGATACCTAGCCCTACAGATCTAAAACAACACGCAAGGTGTGTGATCTGGGCAAGAGAGTCCTTTTTTGAGTTCTTGTATGCAAGGGCGATCTCGAACAGGCAGCGTAGGAGGCGGCGTAAGAACCAAGAAACCTTGGTTTCCTTCGCGAACCGAGAAACCTTAAGTCTCCTCCGCCCGCGGGCGTTCCGCTGTCACGGCGGCACTGCGGGCCGTGGTGATCGACAAACAGGTTTGTTTGGTTCGCAAAAGCCGTTGATCTAACAAGGCACTCGCTTATTTTCGGAAAGAAGGTTGGAGAGCTGCGCAGCAAGAGGGTATCATTTTTGGGTTCTTCCTATGTATCTGACTGATGCCATACGCCGTGAACGCCGGTAAATGAAAAGACTACTGGGGGCTGCTGTCGCCGGTGAAGGCCAACACAGCCTCCGGCCGGATGGATGCATGCCTGAGGTCATGGAATGAAGCTTGTCTCGTGCCAAAGATAAGTGCCAAGCCGAGTCCAGAAGCCCGGGATGTCGTGGCTTACCTCCACATGACTTTATCGAGACCCATAGCAATAGCTTCTGCACAGACAGACACATGCGTCATGATCCCCAACGCTCATGTCCCATCATCGCATGCACAATGACCTCGATACAAGTCTCGAGAGGCACTTTGACACTCATGCTCAGAACCACGACAAAGTCCAAGTGGCGGGCAGGTTCGGCCACCTCTCCTGCCACTCGGCCAGCACATCCGGCACCCTCTCGTCGAAGCCCGACCGAGCCGCCGCACTTCCGCCATCGAACGCCGCATGGCCAACCGCCTCCCTCTCCTCCGTGGCGACGCGATTCAGCGAGTTCGCCAAATCCACGATGCCCCTCCCGCCGACCGACGCCTCCTCGTGATTGTCCTTAATATCGACATTGATCACGTGCACCGGCCGATTCAGCGGGCTGCCGCGGGCCATCAGGTCGTCGACCACGTTGTCCCAGCAGCGCTCCTCGCAGGTGACGACCACGTCGACGACGCCCGTCTCGGTGCCCTCGTGGCCCTGGTCCTGGTCGCGCCCGAGCCGCGGCACGCCGACCTGCCAGTCCTGCCAGCGCTCGGGCCCCCACTTGATGCCGCGGTTGCGGCCGAGCATGTTGAGCAGGCCGTTGGCGCGGTAGAGCCGCGGGTCCTTGGACTCGAGCTCCTTGTACATGCTGTCGTAGGAGGTCTTGTTGAACTGGTAGACGTTCGGCTGCGTGATGGTCGGGCCGGGCAGGCGCACGAGCGAGCCGGTGCCGAAGGAGATGACCGGGTAGCCAGCTTGGGCGAGGCGGAGGTGGCCTTCCATGGATCTGTGGCGCGGAGATGAGGGGTCAGTATCTAAAGGCAAGCGGGGAGGGAGAGGAGGCGGGACGTGAGAGCATGTGTATACCTGTTCTGATTGCTTGCGCAAACCGTGGCGAAGCGTAGCTTGTAGTCGGACTGCTGGTCGGTGCTTCCATTCTGTGCAGCAGCAGGAGCTACTGCTCCGACGGTATCAGTAGCCATAGCTCTGGCAGATGACAACGAATAGCAAGTGATGAATCTTTTCGTACACGACTGTTAGCCAAGACTCAAGATGGTCGTAACGACAAGAGCAGCAATTGAGAATACGAGGGTTGGGATCAGATGTTAAGTTGCGTAATAATAAAAGAGTATCATCAAATAGATCAGACAGCTCCAATATAAAAAATCATCATGTAGGTAGAAGCGATGGTAGCAGGAGGGGTTAGAAAGAACTGACTTACCACTCGTCAAGCGTCACCGACTTCGCCAGCTGTTCCCGCGCGATGCGTAAGGTGTCTGTCTACAGCGCAAGTAGTCTCTTTGGTGTCACGTTCTGTATCGAGACACCCGTCACAAGACGGGCTACGTCTTGAAGGTCTTTACTTCATCCGTTGAGATGGTTGCCGGGGAAGGCGATGACCACAGAAAGCGAATGAGTGTCGCAGTCAAGGCTTTGTGAGGTCGCGTCCGATTTTTTGCAAGCTGTTTGATGGGACAGAGCTTTGTTACCAAATTCTGAAAGTTGCAGGGGCCTCATGGGCAGATGGGTTTGCCGGCAGGCAGGAGGCAAGACGACCTAGGCAGCTCGATGATGATTGGCCGGTGTGTTAGTTTCAGATCCAAAAATAGCTACATCCCCGGGTACGTGCCTCGCAACATCGTCTCACTGGTACGGTCAGCCTCGTGGAGATGGGAATCAAGATGCTTTTCATTTGCCAGAGGACCGAGCGTATTGAACAAGCAACTGCGTTGGCCCAAGACATTCTTTTTATTCATCGACCTTGAATCCAACACACACAACCCCTTGCCTAAGTGAGAGTCCACCTCATACTCCTGCCTACCTAGGTACCTACCTTCCATCTAGAGGTGGTAGGCTCACCCGTCCCTGGATCCTCACTGTACACAGCGTGTCGATGTCTGTTCCGGCAGAACATTGTTCCATCACGCACAAACAAGTCAGGAACATGACTTTTGCCATGAGCCGCTGGGATACCTATGTAGTCAGTAACAGAACCGTCACGAGTTGTTAAGGTCTGGGCGGCCATGTGGACGGCAGGGAAGAAGGCTTCGGACGATCCGCTACGATAGAAAATCTGGAAATGAATTGCATTGCATTTTTATTTTTTGGCATTTCTCGCGGATTGTCGATCGCTCTTTGCTACGACCCACCTCTATAAATACATTGCCAGTTCTAAAGTTGACCGCATAACGCAATCATATCAAACGCCAACCCCCCCCCCCCCAGTAATAAACACATTTGATTGATGGCCCGACGTATACCCATGAGGACGTCTAAGCTGGATTACCACGAATTTCTTTGAAGTTTTAATGCCGCTGTACTGTGCGGAGTACCTAAGACAGATACCAATATAGCAGGTATTCGGACACAGCAGAAGTAGCCAATTCTTCGACCTTTTCGGTGGCGCCTAAGAACAATTAATACCTCGTACAGTCAGATATACAGCCAAGTCAAAAGTAGTTAATTGTCTTGAATGTGGCCAGCATTGAAGCCGGAGATGCGATGTCCTTGGTTCTGCGTGTCCAAGATTTGCCGTGGCCGGTGAATACCAAGTATGTAATTCCAAATAAGCAGGCGCCTGCCTTACTTCACTTGACGCTGTGGAGGAGCGCGCTTATTCGGGCAGTAACAGATCAGGCGGTTAAAAAACTTGCAGGTAGAGCTGTGGTACTCGCATTTGCCAATGATCGAATTTGCAGGTTACATCGTATGAGTAGACATATGTACGGAATACTTACAGAATTCGGTCGGTGGGTTGCAGTGATGCATTTGGCGTTGAATGTGGGGCCCCTCGTTTTCGAGGCTCAACAGTGATTGACAGGGCCGATCCTGTCCCAACGTCTGTGCCCACCTTCCCTGCCTTCCCGCTCTTTTCCCCCCCGTCCAACGCAAAAGCGGCAGGCCACGGCAAGTCACAAAAAGTACTAGACGCCGCAGCGGAAGAGACTCAAGAGAGGGACAGTCCAGCCCAGTCCGCCATCTCAGCTCTGCAATATCTAGGTACTGTGCTTACCGTCATCATCGTTCAGTTGCTGATCTTCTGGTGGACCCTACTCGACCAGTCAATTCTCTTCGCTGCATTGTGAGAGACATTGCTGCTATTTATTCATCCAACCGCGGGACGATCACACGAAACTACTTACACACGAGTGCACGAAAGCGTCAATTCACCCTTGCATAAAGTCAATCTCTCCGCGAAAAAGCGAGCGAGACTCGAGCGACAAAGTCCCAGCTGTAGTCTTCTGGCTGGCTCTACCTAGCCTACCTTAGTCTCAGTTGACTTGTACCGACACAGTGCATACGGAGTGCTAAGTACCTAAGCTACTTGGTAGGTAATCGTGGTAGCGCAATTGCTGACCTGCCCGGAACCCGACCTCGACACTCGACAAGGCGAACAAGGACCCTGCCGGGCCTGCCCTCATCGTCGACCACCATATTCAAATGCTCCTCCAACCGTGAGACTTCCACCAGGCAATACAATCCCATACCATTCCCACCAGCTCCATCCGACATCCCAGCGACAGCCACATCAGGACTAGACTTCGCCCACTCAAGCCGAATCGAATCAATTCCAGCTTCTCCACACACTCCTGGGTCGACCCCGATCCGACTCCGTGCCTTCGCTGTGCCTCCGCTTAAGGGTGTTGAGGGGGTTGCGCTGCGAGCCTCCTTGCGACAACCACTGCAAATATTTTACGTACCCAACCCGTACCGCCCTGCAACGTTTGCGGTGCCCTGCGAGCGGCAATTCTTTGGCAAGCCGCCAAACCGTCTCGTCTCGTTGCTTCCGACTTCCAGTTCATACCTGCCTGCCACTCCATTTCTCAAACACTTCCCTCTTGCTTCTGCGGCAGCTTGAAGGGCACCACGCTGCATCGCATTGCAGTCCACTCCATCCCGTCCTCTCGTCTAGTCTCGCCTCGACATCCACTTCAGCAATTGAAACAACAGCCGGGGGTTCTCACGGTTCATTTGTCGGCACGCCCACCAAACATTGGCACCTGCTTGCTTGCCCCGGCGCGCTTGCCTCTGCGACCTCGCACGCGACCTTGCCCAGCCCAACCATCCCCACCACCGTACAAACTGCGCCGGAACATGTCAACAGTCATGTCCGCAACCTCGTCGCCAGCCACCTCTCCACCTCCAGTATCTTCGCCGACCTCGAATCCAAACCATCCGCCTCTGCCGCCCATCATAACCACCTCGCCTCAGCAAAAAAGGCCCACCGCCCCGAGGCCTGTCTCAATGTCGCAAGCCGGCAAGGATCGACTTTCGCAATACTCAGTCTCTTCGATTCCTTTCCACTCACGACCAACCTCCCATGCCTTTCCCATGTTCGCCTCGAGTCTTCCCTACGCCCTGGTGCGAGATTTTGCCTACCCCGCCGCACACCCCATGCACTATGGACCCCCACCAGACCCCTCGCAACCGCCCTCGGGCATGACCACTCCTTCGAGCGAATCACGACGTCTATCAGATCCTGCTAGCTGGGACGGCTCCGTCAATTGGGACAGCAATGCATGGGCGAGTCTGAGCAAGATCGACCATCTAGCGCCCATCTACCTGGGCGACGGGCCGCCATGGAGCGAAGATGAGGATCTTCAGAGCCCCGTCGTCAGTTCCAGGCACCGCAAACATAAATCCTCCGGCGCTGCTTTCGCTTCTGGGCGCAGACGAAGCAGCCGCGACCAAGGCGACTCGCGCGTGATGCGCTCAGAGAATTACGACCAAGAGAGGGGCTACTACGTGGGCACGGCAGGAGATGGAAGGGAGCGATACTATGTGAACCAGGGCCAGGAAGCTAATGGACCAGGCGGCGAATATGTGACATATCCTACCTCGCAGCCGCGGCAATCGAACACTTCCTACGGCGTGGCGGAACTGCAACCTCGGCAATACCACGAATCTAACGGGCCTGGGTTCCAGCAAGACTCTGACGACGAGAGCGACGAGGAATCACCGGGATACCAACAGGAAGACCAATCCCGCTACTCCAAGGACTATCAGTTTACGATCACCTCCCCCGATGAAGAGATGCATGGCAAGGCGGTGGCCCTATTTGACTTTGTGCGGGAAAACGAGAATGAGCTGCCTTTGGTCGAGGGCCAGATTGTATGGGTTTCCTACCGACACGGCCAAGGATGGCTGGTGGCCGAAGATCCCAAGACGCAAGAGAGTGGCCTGGTCCCGGAAGAGTACGTGCGACTGCTCAGAGACATCGAGGGCGGCATTTCCAGCCTCACTGGCCAGACTGAGCCCGCGTCCGGGAGTCCAGGTGACGCAGGCACACCAACACAGGCCGAGCATGCGGAAACCTCCGGCCACACACCCACTGCAAGTACCTCCTCCACTGCCAATGGTTACCACCAACCCATCGTTTCCACCTTTTCCACCTCCAGCAAGGACCTTGATCCTTATCCTCAGCATCTCCTGGGCCACCAAGCCGGGCAGGCGCCTCCTCAGGTTGTGCATTACCATGGCCAGCGGGGAGGCAGCCAGGCCAACACACCAACGCTCTCTACGCATCAGGACACGGGCTTACTGAGACGGGGCAGTCAGGAAGGCGACGAGATACCAGCCAAGAAATACGACTCCGGCCCGACACTTTCCAACGCCAAGATGCAGTCGCCGAGCGAGGACGACAACGATGAGGCCGCAACACCGTGATCCGCCCGCGGCGAGGTGGGGGGCGGCAAGCGCAATCTACCTGGATTGATTTGAGAGTGGTCTTGTTCTTTTTTTATATACGCCATGACCCATGGCCTGCGCGGTCACTGTACTTGTAACGACCTGATGGGGTGGAGCGTTGCTTTACGTTAAAACATAGTTTTGCGATTGGGTTAGCACGGGTTGGCGTCTACACGACATGGTTGAATATTCAAGGGGAATCCACTATGATGGACGGACGAGCGTAGGGATGGGCTTCTGGATGATCTTGGAGCAGCAGATATGCTGTCGTTGTCGAGACCGAATACCTGCAATGTGAGGCCGAGAGTGTTTGGGAGCTTCCCTTTGGGCTGAACACTTTGAATCACCTGCTATTGCGGTGATTGTACTGCTGTTGGATACTTTGTGTGCATAGTGAGGAGCCGCAGCACCAGATGGGAGCAGATGGGCCAACTCTGAATACTGCTGGATCTTTGCAGTCATTGTTTAAAGAAGAGGAGAGGAGAGGAGAACAGGTGGATAGGAGCCAGGTGTGACCATTGTGTCTGGTTGATGCTACGACGAGCTGCCAAAAGAATTGAATAATCCACTTCTGTGTATCTTCGACCACTGAAGTGGTGCCAATGCCAAATCACAGCTGATTTCTAATCCCTCTTGCTTGCTTCTGAATACTCTATCTGGCTCATGTGTCTTCTATGTTTTATTTTCGTTTCAATTCAGCTATTGTTCTCCCTGCAATATATAAACTTGAATGTGGGGCTTGCATCTTCGCATTGCTTTGACGTTGACGTGATTAAAACGCTTACGTCACAGGAATCTTGGTACTTTTGGCGGCAGCTCGGGCAGCTTCTCTTCCCCAAGTCAATTCCTGGAAACCATTCGCCGGTCTATTTCCAACAATCCCGGGAAAACGAAGCACACGAATCGCATTAGCTCGTTTCTGCTCTCTCACTCTCTCTTCTTCCCCTCGCGCACTTTCAGCCACTTCGCCCTATCCTTCACACGCCAAACATGTTCGCGCGATCAGCTTTCCGGGCATGCCAGTCGGCGCAGCCCATGAAGCACGTAAGTCCGACCTAGATACGCCATTGTCGACCAGTTGTCTCTCCGTACGCGAGAGCAATCTTAGCTAACCAAGTTTCCCTCCTCCCAGTCAGTCCGCCGATACGCCACGCAACCCCCCTCCTCCAGCGGCGGCGGCAACGCGCCCTTCCTCGCCCTCGGCGCGGCCGCCCTCGGCGGAGCCGGCTACTACTTCTACGCACAGAACCCGGGCGCCGCGCAGAAGGCCGAGAGCAAGCTCAAGGAAGCGCTGCCTACGGGCGGCGGCGCCGTGAAGAAGGCGCTGACGGGCGGCGACCAGGGCTTCGTCAGCCTCAAGTTGGAGGACGTGGAGATTGTCAACCACAACACCAAGAAGTTCCGCTTTAAGCTGCCCGAGGAGGACCAGGTGTCGGGCTTGGAGGTTGCGAGTGCGCTGTTGACAAAGTTCAAGCCTGAGGATGGGAAGCCTGTGGTGAGGCCTTACACGCCTATTTCGGATGAGGGTGCGTACCTTCCTTGGGGGTGTGATCAAGGATTGGCTGGTCCGGAAAGGTGGCTGGCAATACTGACCTGATGGTGAACAGACGAGAAGGGCTACTTGGACCTGATCATCAAGAAATACCCCGGCGGCGCCATGTCCACGCACATACACGACATGGTCCCCGGCCAGCGCCTCGACTTCAAGGGCCCGCTGCCCAAGTACCCCTGGACGCCCAACAAGCACGAGCACATCGCGCTGATCGCCGGCGGCACGGGCATCACGCCGATGCACCAGCTGTGCCGCGCCATCTTCAAGAACCCGGCCGACAAGACCAAGGTCACGCTCGTCTTCTGCAACGTGACCGAGGAGGACATCCTGCTCAAGAAGGAGTTCCAGGAGCTCGAGAACACGTACCCGCAGCGCTTCCGCGCCTTCTACACGCTCGACAAGCCGCCCGCGGAGTGGAAGGGCGGCAAGGGGTTCATCACCAAGGAGCTGCTGAAGACGGTGCTGCCGGAGCCGAAGCAGGAGAACATCAAGATCTTTGTGTGTGGGCCGCCGCCGATGTACAAGGCGATTTCGGGCGGGAAGGTCAGCCCGCAGGACCAGGGCGAGCTGTCGGGTTTGTTGAGTGAGCTGGGGTACACCAAGGACCAGGTGTACAAGTTCTAGGCTGGTCGTGTGTGGGAAGTGAAGGAGAAGGTGCATTGAGAGGAAAGATTTGCGAAGCGCGTTGTGTAGTATATAGACACCCTCGGGCATAGACGCAAATGGAACGACAATCCATCTCCCAGGCCCCGCCCGCTCACTCTCAGCCGATCTCATAACATGCCCCCTGAAACAGCCTCTAGTCTCAATCCAGTGCGCACGAACTCTGCTCCCAACGGCCACGGCTCACGCAACTGTTGGTCTCACTCCGTCTACACAACAAGGAGTAACAAATTCAAAAGCAGGGCATGCGTTGAAAGAATTCGAATTTCTATCCGGTGTCGCTTAGGCGAGCTTATCGTCGCGGATGGAAGACGTGTAGCTGCAGGGCCATGAGAGCTCTCCTGCGTACGGAAGGCAATGTGTGGTTTGTGTAGTACGCAACACAAGGGAAGGAGGCTTCGGTTGTGGCCATTGCCCCGTTGCTTGGGTTGTTAAGTGACACCCGAGTCTTGAAGTGTTTGTGGCCCCCGTTGCCACGGTCGGTGCGATGGCTGTGGTCCGGCGTGAGGCGTTCGGTCGCCCTGGGGCTTCCTTCATCCCCTCCCCCCTCTTGACGGGTCGAGACAGGTGGGTGATGAATAGTCTTTTGCTCCGTCGTTTTGCACGGACAGACGCCAACAATAGAGTGTGTAGTGTAGCACTACGTTTTGCTGCGGTGCCCAGCACTCTGAGGCTCTGCTGAACTGTCTTGCCATGAAACATATCTGGGACGCATACAGCAATCGGAACAGCACAACAACACTGGTGATCGCATGTTCTGTTGGTCACACCCCGGCAGGCTGGTTGCGCGCTTCCAAGTTGCACACTCCTCGTTCCCATCCAGCACGCGAAAAGGCTAACGTTCCTCTGTACAACTGTGGACCTGCCGTACCTGGCTCTCTGGCCAGTCACTCCTGCCTTCAAGTCGAGAGGGACCTTTGGCTTCACCATCTGTTCCTTTAGTCAACTCACTCTGGGGTTCGGGTCCGGTATCGTCGGCTCCTGTGCACTCTTTTATACGTCGTTCAAATCGTCATATTGCTCGTCATGGGGATTTTCCCAGCACTTTCCAGACACGCGAGCCCGCTACAACGCTGGGTAAGCTTCGCCATTGTAGCGTCCTGTTTTATGGCCTCTATCTACTACCTCGACTTGCTTCCAGGTCCAAGTCGCCTCGCTACCACCGACGGGTTCACCTATAGCCATTCACCACAGTAAACAGTCACTCAGTCATCCGTGGGGCCCACTGCATCAGCTAGTGAGTCACAAGATGCCGAGCACGGTGGCAAGAGCAGCTGCGACTCGAAGCTCGCTCATCTACGGGACTTGGGACTCAGCAGGAATATCACGTACTCAAGGCGGTGCATCAAGCCCATCACCTCCGGACAAATAGGCAGACCTACCTTCACCAATGTCACCTCCACTTTGCTCGCAAATACAACAATCGTCGACTTAGAAGACTTATGCAGCTTCGACCTTGAGAGCCTTCCTTGCGATCCCATCGAGCTTGCAGTCCCACCAGCAAACCCCAGAACCCGCGGCCAGTACGCTCATCTCCTGTTCGGCATCGCGACAAGCTCTCAACGACTCAAGGACTCCAAGGCAACTTTCGCCCACTGGCTCGCCGACTCGGGCGCAACGCTCGTCTGCATCATCACCGACGACCCGAAGAGCCTCCTCGACCTGGACTTCGAAGCCCTCGCAGCTGATTATGCAGCTTCCGGGATGAAGCTGAGGCTCGTCAGGAAGCATGATACGGACCACTCGCCAGAACAATCTCACATGATGGTCATTCGCGACATGCTCTCACACTCAATGACCTTGTCCACTCCACCTCATTGGTTCGGAATTCTCGACGACGATACATTCATCCCCTCACTGCACGCCTTATCCACAGAGTTGAACCGCCACGACCACACACACAGCAGGTACATCGGCGCGCTCACCGAGGACGCCAACTCGATCCGGCAGGGCATCCTCGCCGCATGGGGCGGGGCGGGCATCTTCCTGTCCCTGGCCCTCGTCCTCGAGATCGAGCCCCATCTCGACGGGTGCCTGGGCAGTGCAGGCGGCGGGGATATGCTCATCATGCAGTGCGTCCACGCGCACAGCCAAGCGCGGCTCACAGCGCTGGACGGGCTGTGGCAGATGGATTTCTTTGGCGACACGGCGGGGTTCTACGAGAGTGGGAGGAGGACGCTGAGCATGCATCACTGGAAGAGCTGGCATTGGTTGCCGGTGCGCGAGATGGCGGCTGTCACGCGTGTTTGTGGGGATTGCTTTCTTCAGCGGTTTGTCTTTGCTCCTGGTGCTGGTGCGAGCAAATCCAAAGACACGGTTACTGGTGTGGCCGTGTTGAACGTAGGCTACTCGATTAACGTGTACACTGATAGTGAGGGCCTGCCGGATTTGAGAAAGACCGAGCAGACTTGGGACGGCGATCACGCATGGGAGGACTACGAGTGGAGTATCGGGCCACTCCGGCCTAAGGTTGACAAGAACAGGAAGAAGACCTGGTGGCTGAAGACGGCTGTGCATGGGCAGAACGGCGAGTTGACACAGGTCTATCTGCATGAGGGCAAAGACGATGGTGCAGCTGACGAGGTGATTGAGCTCATCTGGCAGCCTTGAGCCTGTGGTAGTCAGGAACGCAAAAGGCCGGAAGCTTATCCAGAGTTATCTCGTGATGCTGTTTCCATCCACAGCATCTCCCCAAGGAGCAGCATTGTATGCGTGAGTGAGTGCCCGTGAGTATTGTGCGGTTCGACGGAGCCCGGGTACGGAGCCCCCCTTCGCCCACCTCAGACCGACCGAACACTCTTCAACACAGGCACAGAATGGCAATGGTTGAGATGTTCATGAGTTCGTTTGAGACGCTTGAGCATGCCTGCCCGAACATACTTTCCAAAAAAGGCGCAGGCCCTAGCTCAGCTGGAGCCTCGTTGAGAATGAGCTGTGATGTGAGGGCCACCCTCATGCTCCCCACCCCAGTACAACTATCAATACATTACAAGTACAACATTAACATGATATACACTTACACCCCTCCACAGATCATTCTTGATCCCACACTTATCAAGGCAGCCTCATCTCCTCCCTCCCACTGACCGCCCGGGTCATCTCACGACCATTATACAAATACCGAACGACCAACCACTTGGTCCGGCCTGGCTTGGGGTCCCAAAACCCCATTAGCCTGCTCTTCTTCACGCCCTCAGGAATGACAACCTCCTGTCCCTCACCATCATCGACGACGACCAACGCCGCGACAGCAATAGTAACGTCCGCAACCTCTTCGGACGCAGCCCACGCCGGCGCCGGCGAGGAAGCGGTGCTAGGGTCGAGAAGCACGCCGTACTTGGCGCTGAGTATCACCAGCCCGCCGCGCTCGCTCTGCGCCCGCTGGCGGTGCGCAATCGGCGCCGCGAGGAGGACCACAACATCGTCGGCTTCGGCACGACGGTGGGCCTGGATCTTGTCCTGCTGCGCGCGCTGTCTCCCCCTTCTCCTCCTCCTCCCCTCAGAATCCCCCACCCCCTCTTGTCTTCTTCCACCAGCGAAAAACTCCCACGCAGCCATCCCCACAAATACAGGCACCCCCACCGCCCAGAAGAGCGTCCCCGTCCACGATGACCCGCCGCCCTGCGTATCTCGGAACAGCATCACCGGAAGCGCGAGCCGCTGTTGCGCGCTGTGCCGCCGCGACAGGTACAGCGAGAGCATGACGCTATTGCACGCGCTGCTGCTGCTGACGCCGAGCTCGAGGCCGAGCTTGTAGGTGGAGGCTCCGAGCTTGGCGAGGCCGCGGATGGCGAGGTGTGTGATCTGGGCGGGCTGCCAGGGCGAGGGTGAGGCTGCGGAGGGGAGGAGGAGGGGGAGGAGGAAGCGCGAGGTGCGCGTCTTTTGGGCGGTGAATTCGGCTTCGAGGCGGAGGCCGAGGCGGCTGCGCCAGGTGTTGAGGAGGGGTTGTTGTTGTTGTTGGTGGGAAGGGGGAGAGGACAACGAGGAGGCGGCGAAGAGGTCTTTGCCGTAGCGCAGATAGCTCGCTACGCCGCCGCCGGCGGTGATGGCTCCCGAGACGGTCCACGATCCGCCTTTGCCGGCGTCCACCAGGTCCATGTCGTCGTGCAGCCGCCTCAAGCCGCCTCGTGCTTGCCGCGTGAATGGACGGCCGGACGGCATGCCCAGCTTTTCATCCGGGGACGCGCTGAATTTATAGCCGACCTCGACTGTGGGCGGGCTGTGATAACACGGCATCAAGCCCTGGCCCAGCGTGTTCGTGACACTCTCCATGTGCGCGCGCCACGAGCCTTCCTGCCCGTCCCAGAGCGCCAGGGGCCGTTCCCAGAGGGAGGAGGCGTTGCCGCTGTCTAGAACGGCGAACGCTGTCCCTCCGCTGCTGGGCGAGACGGCTTTGTGGATGGCGAGGCCTAGGCGCGTGGCGTAGCTTTTTGCCAGCCACGATTGGTTGACGGACACGCTCGCTTCCACGTGCAGCGGCTCGTCGTTTTCATCTTTTTTTTCTTCTTCTTGTTTGGCGTCATCTAAACCACCCCCTAGGCGGAGGGCATGCGCCCCGCGCGCCGTGAAAGCCAACGACGAGTTGAGCGGGGCGTCCGCTTCCAACTCCACCACGGCGTCCGGGAGCGTTCGCCGCAGCGCAGCCAGCGATAGCCCCGGTTTCCGATGGTATACCTCCTGCCGCAGCTTGAGCCCCACCAACGGCGAGAGATGGCTCGCGTACCACGCCAGCGGCCTGTCCCGCGGAAACACGTCCGGCACGACGACGTTCTGCAGCTCGCCGCTGCTCAGCGCCGTCGCCGCGGGGCCCAGCCACGCGGTGCGTGGTGTGCTGCTGGTGCTGGTGGCGAGGACCGCGGCGGAGACGGTGGCGGTGGGCGGCGGGCAGTAGAGCTCGAGGTCGTCGTCTTCTGGTGGGGTGGTGTTGTCGTCGTCGCCGGGGACGGGCGGTCGGGGCGGGGGCTTGAGAGATTGGTAGAGCCAGCGCGCGCGCGGTTGGAGGATGCGGCTGGCGGAGGGGAGGGCTGTGGTGGAGGTGTGGGAGAGGCTGAGGGCGGAGGGGCGGAGGAGGTGGGCGTCTGTTTGGATGCCGATTTCTGTGGTGGCTTGTTGTTGCTGCCGCCGGAGCTTTTTCACGAAGCGGGAGCTTGGTCGTCTGTTGGCGTTGTTTCTGCTAGAGTCCTCGGTATCATCGGTTTCCAAGTCGGTGTCTCTCTCTTCATCATCGAGTATCTCAAAGGCATAGTCTCGCCTCTTCTCTTGCCCTATCAAAGTCTCAAAAGCAGACTGCACGTCGCTGAAGTATCCCTCAGCCGCCTCTCGATACTGCGCGGGGATATTGGGGGAGCGGAGGATGTCGTAAAGTCGGTAATATGCGCTCCGAATATCATGCTCGGTGGCTGCATCTCCTTCAGCCACGCAAAGCAGCTCGTGGTATGTCCGCGGCGCCCTCCGCACAGCCTTCACATCCACCCCTCTAACGCCCACCGCCTGCTCTTCCACAGTCGCGGAATACGGCCCTGCAACAGGCGTCACAACAACCATACTCTCCAAGCTGCCCAAGTCCGTCAACGTATCCTCCCCCTCCCCGTCGTCCCCCTCTCCCTCCTCGTCCTCCTCATCCCCATCCCCATCCCCATCCTCATATCCACTGCCCACCGCCGCAAGCGAGCCCCCATCGTCGAACCCAAACTCATACTCCTTCCGCGTCGTCGCGAACTGCTCGCGCAGCGACACGCGCGACCCGACCGTGTGCAGGGACGACGATGCGCCGCCGCCGTGGCGGCTGCTGCTGCTGCTCCCCCCGCCGGGTGGGAGGAGGTACGACGCGGCGTTGTTGTAGTAGTAGTAGTCTGGTATTGGGTTTGTTGCGGCGGGGGCGCCGCCGTCGAAGTAGTCTGCTGCTGCTGCAGGCGCGAACATGCCCGACGACCGCGCGGACGAGGCCCGCGAGGAGCGGGAGGCGTTGCGGCTGCGCGCGGGGGCGCGCCGCGGGCTGTGGGTGCTGCTGCGCTCCATTGGCTGTGGGATGTATGGGGTGGTGTTCAGGGTGGTTGAGGCATGAATACGGACAAGAGGATTGGCGTATCGTTTGCTGTGGAATATGGGCGCGTGTTGTGTGTTGAACGGTAAAGAGGTAGTCGCGAACAGGGCCGGAGAAAGAAAGTAACTAATTAATTAGTACTTAGCTTGTTGAAGTGCAAAAAGCGCGACGGCGACCAATGTAACGTCAAGCTGGTTTATATGACGTGTATTATTATAGTTAGGGCCCGGGGAGCGGCGATCTCGAGAGCACTGGCGGCACCGCGTTTGGCGCTTGCTTGCTTTGGAGAAGGCGGCTTCTTCTCCAATGCATAAGTAATAATTGTGAGGAACCGAACTGCACACGACAGCAGCAGCGGGTGGGTAGGTGGGTCCGCGACAGCATCATGCGTCCATTGTTCATGCGCAGTCAGATCCAATGGATGAGAGGATGTGTGAGTCAGAGCCTCGAGATCCTCGAAAAGAAAAAGGCGGAGAACTTGGTGAGAGCGTTGTGGACTGTGAGCTCGGCAGGGTTGATCCTCAAAAGAGATATCCGCTGATAGCGTGTGTCAAAATCAATACTCCGTAGGTACAGAACACAGACTGCTGATATATCTCCAGATGAAGATAGATACAGGCTCGAGCCAAATGAGGATATATACTCATTCCTTTCGCTCACACATTGGACGATATCTCCTTCCACGCTACCAGTTTTCCCTAAGTAAATTCCCTGACACGCAAGGCATGAAGCAGATTCCAAGCCAAAAAATACACTTGCATCACACACCACAGCCAAAGCTGAGAGCTCAACCGTGGTGCCCAACCTTGATGTTGGCCGTCGCAGTCTTGATGCAGTTCTCGATAATGTCGGTCCATCGAATCGCGTTAGTGTAATCCCTCGCATCGATGCTCTCAACAAGGCCAGGGAAGACAGCTGCAGTGTCAAAGTCAGCATCACTCTCTTCTCATCACAAAAAAAAAAAAAAAAAAAAAAAAAAAAAACATTTTCCCCCCCCCCCCCCCAAAAAACCCCCCCCCCCCCCAAACCCCCAGCCAAACGGCGGGGGAGGGGGGGGGGGGGGGGGGTGGGGGGGGTGGGGGG
>PYFS01001675.1:0-35424 GCA_003671545.1 Ophiognomonia clavigignenti-juglandacearum | reverse complement strand
CCGGTAATAGCGATTCTGGTAGTTTCTAGAAGGTTCTGTCACGTGACCTGCTTACGTAATCAGACCTAAATATAAGTCATAGTTATATTATAGTATAGTGCTTGTAGGTTATAGATATATAGTCTAAACCTTATTTGGCTGGCTAATTATTGAATTTTAAATAATTATTTTATTTTAATTATATTTTGTGCACTTTATTATATCTCAGCCAATTCTTTATATTTTATCGTTATTTTTGCACTATAGTATTTATTATAGTTTATATATATATATGATTATGTAATCATGATGATTACGTAATCGTGCATTTTCATAATATGCACCTATAGGGAAAGAATTTAAAAAAAGCTAAATTATATTCTTCCCTAATTAAACGATATATATAAAAAAATAACCAACACAATACGCTCCATCGATAATGCTCATTCCGATAGATCCGTTCTAAAAAGAAATATTAATTAAAAATAACGCTATAAAAAAAAGATTGCAAATCTACCTCAAACTTCTCCACCTAATATCTATAACCGCTTCGTTAAACCAAGGTTCTCAGCTATGCCCGTAAGCGAAAAGCTTATAAAAAACCGGTTAGCTATAATAATAATCCATAATTATATAATTTTATCTAATTAAAAACGCCAACTATTTAAATATATTATCTCCTATTATAAAACGGCGCTAAAATAAAAATAACAATACATCGATATATTTAACAAAAATATCGCACCGCTTCAAATCATCCGCACCATTAATTATAACGCTTTTTAAAATCGACATAATAGTATTCCAAAAGCATTAAAAATAATAGCCAACAACAAATTTCGCACATATATCGAGCAAAACATTTTAAAAAAATCGCATAACGCCTACCGAAACCGCTAATTTCTTATAAAAAAGAAAGATAATAAATATAATCATATTAATAATAGTTAAAATTATAATCGTATAACGATCAAAAATGCCCAAATTCCCCTGAACGCCGACGAATTCGTTAAAGGTTTTAGCATATATAAGATTCTATTACTTCTAGATTTCTTCTCAAAATATAACCAAATAACATTACACCCAATCAACAAAGATTTAACGACGATTTCAATTCTATTAAGCTTTTTTCGAATATATACTCTTCCTTGAAATACTATCAATTCTATAGCTTAATTCCAGAAGATTGTCAATAAATTATTTTATAATATAATCCCAATAATATACGAATCAAAAGCTTTAAAACTAATTACGACAGTAAAAAGGTTATTAAACTACCTGATATTCGTCGATTTATCTTAAAATATCTGATTAATATTAATAAAATCTTATATAATATTAAATTAACTAGTAGGATTATTATTACCGTCAAATCTTAATAATATTATAAAAAGGTAATCATTTTAAGCTATATCCATAGCTTTATCGGGCGAACGCTGATAAATAACAAAATTAAAAAGATTATTAAATAACCTCTTTATATTAATATTAACAAATTCAAAAGCTTTTAAAATCTATATAATTTCTATCGCGGGTGATATGAAAAGATTACCATTATTAAACACCCTTTTATAAACTTTATAAAAAAATGCCAAATTCTTATAAAACTTTGATCAATATGCCGTTATAAATAAAATCAAAATTTTAATCACTACAAAGCGAATCTTAATAAATATCGACTATTCGATAAAAAAAAATCATCTTGATATTTAACATTAAACCTAAAAAAAAAAAGTATTCTTCTCTTATATCAAAAAACGACGATATCTAATTCGATACGAAAATAATATATAATCAAAAGCTAAAAAAAGCTATTATGAAAGAAAAGCCAAAAATACTCTTTATTATATCCGGAAATTTCGCTATTAACTATACGGCATGTACTTTCTTTTAAAAACTAATAATAATATTCTTATCTAATAATTAAGAAAATCTAATATCGATATACCTAAAGCTCTAATTACCTATTAACTAAATATAATCCAAATATTTAATTTCATAATCCGCTATATTCTAAGCAAAAAGAAATTCGGTTATTAATTTTCTTTTTCGTAAATTTATTACTCAAGCCGATATTGATACAAAAAGCTAAAGAAGATATCAAAAATTAGATTAATACTTAACTCAATATTCTAATTAAGCCTATTACCAAAACCTTATACGATATATTATTAAATCTAAAGCTTTTCTAATCCAAAAATTCAAAAAAGCTAGCCTATATATCGAAAACTAGCTATATTTTTCTAAATTTTAAAATGAATCCTTCGCAAAAAGTCTATCTCCGATCAATAACAACCAAATATCAGATTATTAATAACTATCTATAATATCGATCAGATCTATAACGGAAATTTCAAAGAAAATATATAATAAACGACTTAAAATTATAACGCTAAATTATTCGTAAATATTATGACTAATTGTAATATCATAGCCGAAAAACGACCTATTATCGAATAAATATATCATATTATTAAAAAGACTAATATACTAAAATCGAAAATATATACCGCGTATAGTTTATTTATTCCTAAATCGATAATAAGACTTTTAACGAGAGAATAAGTTTTATTTGCTCTAATTAACCTTAAATAAAGATTTATATAAATTAGCAATATATTCCGAACCTAAAAAAGAGGATTTACCTTTTATTTAAAGCTAAAAACGATTTGACGGATTAGATTAAAGCCATTGTAAAGCCCAGCCTAACCGCCAAAGAAATTATAAACTTTTTTATAAATTTTATCTTATATCGCCATAAAGCTCTTTCAATAATAATAATTAACGGCTATTAAGCCTTTATAATTAAATTCGTTATTATATTTCGTCGTTTCGGAATATAAAAAATAATAGTTTTAATATATAAAATTGGTGCTAATAATATTATAAAAAGAAAGTATATTTATCTTACTACGATCTATCTTAAAATATTAAATTATAAAGCAAAAGTCAATTGAAAAACTCTAAATATAGCGCTTTTTATCGATCGTATTATCTACCGTTCTAATTATAAATATATACCATTCTTCTTAATATATAAGTTTAAACCTATCAGTTTTATAAAGGTTAATATGCTTATTTGGCGAATTTTAGCTTAAAACTATAACCAAAATTTTCTAAATATCTTAAATAATTGGATCAAAATGCTCCTAAAATATAAAAGAATTATTAAGAAGGCTTATAAAAGAATATATAAACGACGGATATTAATAGCTTACCGCCGCAATCTAAATCAATATTTAAAATAAAAACGATTAGAAATCAATAATATTATTTTAAGGTATAACGATATCCGTAATATTAATTATAAAATAAATTAGAAATTAAAATATCGTTAATTTAATGTTTTTGAAATAAACCTATTGCTTATAAACGATAAAAAGCTATTTAATCGTAAGAATATTTTTAGCTAAAAAATTAAAAAGAATTATATTAAATAATTAAAAGAAAATTGGTAATTGAAGCTTTTAATACTATAAGAAAAAGATCTTAATAAAGAAAAGAAGGAAATTTAAGAATATTTAGAAGGATTTGCCTTAGCTTTAGAGGAAATCTAGCTTTTAAGGATAATCTTCGTTGATATACCGCTAGGTTTAATATCGACTTTTATCTTTTCTAAAAAGGAATTAATAAAAAGGATTTTAATTAAAATAAACATAAATCGGAAATTATTTATTTAATAAAGGCAAAAGTTTAACAAAGAAATATAAATAAAAAAAGAGGAAATTTGAACTATTTAATCATTTCAGGCAAATATATTAAATTCTTTCGAAAACGAATTTTTGATTAAAAATGATTAAGCGGAAGCTAATGCCTCCTACCTTAAACTTTTTATATTTTTTTAATAAAGCTTTTTTAGTGGTTATTTCTATATAGCGAATTAATAACTCCGCTCCGTTATAACTTTTCTATTAACTATTATCTCGGAGATAAGAGGAGAGCGTTAATTAGCGCTTTAACAATTTCGATTCTTTAATTTAGTTTCTCTATACAATTTACCCTTTTTCTAAAAAATATTATTATATTTAATCCGTTTTAATAAGACTAAATGCTGATCATTTCAGAAATACTATTATATTCGGTTTGCTCCGATAAAGGGTAGCTTTAAATATTATAAAATGTTATTAAATCTATCCTTTTTCACGATCCTAATTGATTAAATCAATCATCTCTTTTTCTTTTTACTAGATATAAATATATTAAGATTATATTTAAAATAAAGAAGGTTTTTAATTAGAAAACCTTGCTGATTTTAGCCGGTTTAAAGAATTTAAAAAGCTAATATTAAGCCTAATTCCAATTTCTTTTTGATTTTTTTCATTGTTATATCTGCTAATATTCAAATAGATCGGTATATTAATATATATAACCACTTTAGAAATATCTAGAATATCGAAATATCTGACAATAAGCCCGTAATCAATATCGGCACCAACGATAACCTCTTTTCCTTACCCGCCGAAATATATATAATACTATACGGTTAAAACGCTAAAGCAAAGTTAAAAAGATCGCTTTTAAAGCAGAGAAAGCTTTCAATTAAAAGGCCTTACTAATGTTAGCCTATTTGAAAATTTCAAAAAGCCAATATTGAATCCAATCTCAATTTTTCTTTAATTTTTTTATTATCAAAAAAAAATACTAATTTATTAATTAAAACCGCCTATTATAGCCGTCCCTCGGTTTTAATCATTATATGGCAAAGCATTACCATATTTAATCGGATTTTACCCATTTCTTTATAATACCTAACTTAAATAAATATAACAGCTATTTAAACAAATATTCTAATGAGAAAATCATATAGCGATTTTAATTTCGACCCATATTATATTAATATTAAATAAAACCTTATTCGCTTAGCTATCATATACCTATATATCGTCCTTATAAATATTAAAATTACTAATAAACCATTAAAAGAAAAGAAATATAATAATATATTCGGCTTTTATAGAATTCCCGGAATATTTTAATTAAATATGCTTAAAACTGTTTTAATAGAGTTAAACAATTTAACGGCTTTCGCGAAATTAAGATAAAAGGGGCTTTAAAGGTAAAGAATTCGATCAAAGCCTATATAACGGAGTGCATAATAATTACCTTATTATAGGCTAATGTTATATTCGAAAGATAAAAGCGGATTTAGGAAATAATAAATCAAAAAGATTCGGAGATAGCTAGAATTCTATAGGTAACCGTAAGCTAAAATATCTAACGGTAATTCTAGCTTTTAACCGTTAATCAAAAAAATAGTTAGCTAAAGGGTAGAAATATAAACATGATCGTTTTTTTATCTTTTACTTTTAAATTCCTTTAACCTATTTCTATTTATTTTCTTACTCTGATTAATATAAGGTATAATCTAATTTAAATAGATATTCCCTAAATTATTACCTTTGTTAAAATCGAAATATTTTATTTTATAAAAAAACCTTTTAAAAGAAAAATCATTATTAATAATTATTAATAATTACTAAAATTTAAAATTACCCCTGCTTTAAAATATGATATTAGATATATCTAAAGATAATTATTATATATCTATTGCTCTAATCACTACCCCGGACATCTTTCTATATTAATGTTTATTTATTTCTTTCCTTTTTTATTCAATTAAAAAATATAAGCTTCATTTCGCTTTCCTTTTAAAAAAAGTTCTTTTAAACAATAATACCTTAAAGCGATATATAAATTTTAATTCCTTTTAATCAATCTTAGGCTTCTTAGTAGCTCTAGCTGGCTATTAAGGAGATAATAAAGCAGAAAAGGGTTTCGAAGTAAAAACAAGAGTTCTACGAAAGCCTAACCTTTTAAGAGATAAAGCTAATTAAAAGGAAACTTAAAAAAAAGTTTCGAAAAAAAAGCCTTTGCTAAT
Source organism: Ophiognomonia clavigignenti-juglandacearum (assembly GCA_003671545.1). NCBI lineage: Eukaryota > Fungi > Ascomycota > Sordariomycetes > Diaporthales > Gnomoniaceae > Ophiognomonia > Ophiognomonia clavigignenti-juglandacearum. The sequence continues at coordinate 29,567 of PYFS01001675.1, read as the reverse complement.
GTAAATAAAACAGGTATAAAAAAAGCTTAAAAAGAAAGAGATATCGAAAAAGAAACCTTTATTAATATAAATAAAGGAGGTATAAAAAAAGAAATTAGCGGCTTTTCTTTATGTTAAATAATTTTAACTGGAGCTAAAAAGCTTTATTTTACTTTACCTGCTCCGCCGCTTCAATAATTTCGATGTCCTTACCGCTATCGATATAGCAGATTACGCCTAATAGCAAAGCTAAAAGATATATTCTATAAAATTCAATTCTATATTTTAGATATTATCAATTTCTAATTAAAATTAAAAGAAAATATTTACCTTAGCTATAATACTTTTAATAACTAAAATATCGCTATTCTTATTAAATATGTATTTATCTACCTTTATATAATAAACATAATTAGCGTATACTCCTTAATAAATATCAAAAATAAAACGGTATTTAAAAGAAAGAAATATAGTATATAATTTCACATGTATATAATTAAATTAATGATAATTATAAAATTAACGGAAAAGGCAATAATCGCAAAGGTTTATATTCCGGATACTAAAAAAAGCTACAACGAACGATACTTTTTTTCGGGCGTCGGTAGCATCGCCGATCAAAAATAGATATCTACCAAAATAATAACCATTATTATATTCGATAAATACTTTCTTAAAAAGAACGACTATAAAACTTATTTTATATAATTTCTAAATTGCCTATTCGTATTTCAAGATAATAATATAAAAAAGCTTATCGATATTTTCCTAATTATCTTTCTTAAATTCTTATAAACGATAGCGATAGTCAACATCCCCGCGCAAAAGAAATCGATAAAAAGAAAAGGCGGGTCTTAATAGAATAGCTGGTATAGCCTAGATTAATCGGTTAGCAATAGAAGATAACGCAATAACCGCAATCGGGGATTAAAGCGTCTTTAATAAACAGAAGAATAAATTCTCCTGGAAACAAAGATTAAAAAAACAATAAAAAAGCGCTAGAAAAGAATTTAAATAATAGAAAAAGATATATATTAAAATAAAAACGTTATTTTATTAAAAAAAGAAAATAAAAACAAAATTTCCCTTTAAAAAAAAGCCACTTCTTTATCCTTGCCTTTAGCTTTATTAATAACTATAAAAAGGATATGGTTATTTTAATCCAAATTAATCGAAAATAAAAAAAAAGGAATTAAAAATTAAACAAAATCTGAAAAAAGTATTATTAATTATTAATTAAAAGAAAAGAAAAATAAAAAAAAAATAAAGTAATTATTATTTAAAAAAAGGATAAATTTGACCGCTAATATCAAAACGCTTTATAATGCTCTAATTAAATTTACCAGCTATACCTAATTACGCTATTGCCTTATTATCTTTCTTTATTAACAATTATAAAGAATCATTAACTATTAAAAAGAAATTAGCAATTATAATTAAGTTAAAGCAAATTTACCCCTAATCAAATCTATTATAATTACAATAAATAAAGCAATCGCTATTATAATTATTATTTTTTAAAAAGAAATATAAAGATCAAATCTAATTTAAAAAAAGCCTTCTTTTCTTATTTATTAATATTTAAATTTACTTTTTTATATATATCTAGCTCTACATTTTACCTTTTTTATCATCTTCAATCCCTTACTTATACTTACCATTATCAATAATAATAATATCAATAATAATAATAATCTCAACTTTCTTACTAACGCTTAAATATCCCCCTTTTCTTTATTTTCCGACCTTCCCTTTTCTAATCAAACAATATAATTAATCGCTAGATAAATACCCCTTCTCGAAATATTCTCTCTCCCTTTTTATATAACTCTGCTATTATAAAAGCCCCTTCCCCCAAACATATTCTTTCCTCGGGGCCTTGCCCGACCTTCCCCTACCCTTTCACTTTAGCGTATTTTTGATCTTTTTACAATTAAAAAATAAATAAAAAATGATTCTCTTATAATTAATAAAAATATATTAAACTCAAAAAACATATAAAATTTAGATTATAAAAAGGCTATAATATAAAAAGTTATTATACTTTTTCTCGAAGAAATCTTAAAATAGATAATAATGTTTTTTGGATTAAGAACCTTTTTTAAATTAAATTTCTTCGCTTTAATCAAAGCTGCCATAAACGCCCTCCCGCGATATTTTTAAAATTCGGGGCTAAATAAAGCATTCTTTATTATTCTAATCCTCCGCTGCTATCGCTAAAGCTTAATATTAACCAAATCATATCTTCGATAAAAACTAGCTTTTTTAATTATTTTAATTTTCGTATCCGGCTTACCGATTATTTTCGAAAATATCGTTTAAATTCTTTCCGCCGATTCGATATAAAGCTTAGCTGGCTAATGCTTATTAATGATAAGGCTAAAAATCATTTTTAATTTCAATCCGCCCGTATAAAAAATATAATAAGAATTATACCGGAGTTGTATTTCTTAAAATATCTAATATATAAAAGTTTGGTTTTTTTGATATTTTTAAATTTAACGAAAAGCCTGATCATATATAGCACTATTATAATAGATAAAGCTTTGCCAGGCCTATATTTAAATCAAATAATATTTAGGCTCTCTTTAAAGCTTCGTATTTCGTCGATATCCGCCTAATCTTCGTTAAAAATATAATCACGGGTAAATATATTCTTTTCTTTTTATATCCTTTCCCGATAATCGCCTAATTCTATCGTAAAAGCTAAAAAGAAAAGCTATATTTTAAGATTATCTCTTGTCTCTTCTATAAGCAATCTTTATAATACTAATATAATAATCGACGAAAAGGGATTCATGTTTAATTTCGACGTAATTAATCTAACCAATTAATAATTTATAAATTTATTCGAAATCAAAATCCTAATATTACACCAAAGCTCTTTCGATTTAAGTAATAAAGGAAATTCGATTTTTCGGATTCTAATAATTCGTAATAGCTTAAATATTCGTTTAACCGCTTTCATTATCTACTGGAAACAATATTTCAAAATGCTAATTTATAATAAAGAGATAAAAACAGCTAAATTAATAGATTCTGCATTTAAAAAGTTATTTAAAAAAGCATTTTAGACCGCTATATAGGCCTTAAATCTAATCAAAGAAATAGGCTAAATTAAGTTGAAACGGTTAAATAAACCAATAATATAAGCTATGGTTTTTTAATAATTAATAACCTAAGGTTCTTTTTCCGAAAACCTAACTTAACTAAAATACATCATAGCAATTAAACCCAGAATATTATATATTTAAGAATGTTTAATATAAAAACAAAAAAACGTACTAACATTAGAGATATTTCGAAAACCCCGATTAAAATTTAAAAAAATTGATATCTTTTTTCATAAATCTTAAAAGAAATATATCAACTAAGCTATATTTTTCCAATTATTCGCTTCTTAAAGCTTAAAGAATGGTTTTATAAATTAAAAAAAATTAAAAAGAAAACCTTATCTATACATAGCTTAAAATTAAAGATTATAAGCTAAAAAGTCGCTATTATCTTATTCGCAAAGAAATTATAAACCTAAAACAATTCATCTATAAAGAAAGCTATAAAAAAAGAAAAATATTAATTTAAATAAAAATTCGAATAGAATTATTTTAATAAATATATCTCCCCTTATATATTCGTTAACCCGGCAAAGCCCTCTTAAGCCTATATAATTCCGACAACGAACTAATACTTTTAAGCCTAACAAGCCTATTATTCGGCCTTTAATTAATATTACTACAGATAAGAATTATATTACGCTTTTACCTTATCATACCTCGGACTTTTAAGGTTAAATGTAATTATTAAATACCCCCGTAATTTATAAATTTATCCGGGAGGAATAAAAAGAAAAAAGGGCTAAAAAGGCGGCTAAAAGGGCTATATAAAAAGAAAAATAAGTTATAAATAAATAAATAAAAAAATTTAATTCGAGATTTTTCGGTAAAAGCTCTAAATCTCGAAGGGTAATATATAATAAAGCAAGGTATAAAAGGAATATTTAAAGGTAAAAATAAGATATTTTAGGCTTCAATCAAAATAAGATTACAGATATAAAATAATCAAGATAATGATTTTCTTTTTAGGCCTTATTTTTTTAATATTAATTTTCTTACTTTCGTTTCACACAATCTGATTCTGATACCCCCAATTTTGATTAAAACGTAACCATTCTAAATTACGACCTTTATGTACTTTTGAGGTTATATATACTCCGATTCCATTTATCCCTACCGCCTTAGCAATGTCGTCAAATCAGACGTTAATAACGTCTTTGGCGAATCCATTGCGTGGGCCCTACTGGCCATGCTCTGGTTCAACGCTCAAAAAGCGTAAACGAAAATAACGGCCTATTAGCTAGAATTGCTATACGGAGGTTATTTAAAGGGCTATCACGGGGTCTATAGCCGTGACGGAATAGAAGAAAGCTTGGTTTTAAAGATATATTAAAGTGAAATATTATTATAGATTATCTTTAATAATTTGATCTTCCTATATATATATGCTAGCAGAAAGCTCGTCGTAAAAAAAGCCTTTATATTATGCGAAGAATAATGTATATCTAATATTAGACTTATTTACACCGATTTTAATGCAATATACATTATAATAGCGATAGGATTATCGGCGTTTTAGTTAAACCAATAATTATCTTTGCTATAAATACAATAGCATTTTTTCTAATTTACATTTGCCTTTAAATATAATTTTTTATTATTGCCGTTACCGTGAAATTGCTTATTACCGCCGCCAAAATTATTCTTGAAGCCTTTATTTCCAAAAGAGATATAGCGCTATTAAATATTATTTCTTTTATAATATCGGTTAAAAAATATAGTGTTAATAGAGTCGCTGTGATCGTAGTTATAACCGTAACCGCAAATACTATATTTAAGTAGATATTAATAAATATCTAGGCGGGCTAAAAACGTCTTAATTAACGCTTTGAAATCTAAAAATAGAGCTTCCGCCTCAGCCCCGTCCTGTAATTGAAATTTCTCCCTCTTATATACGCGCCCCCTTCTCTCTTCTCTTATCCGTCCGTGCTCCGCACCTATCACCCACTACCTTTTATCCGCTTTACATCCATGTCGTATGTAGCCTTTCGCGCTTCGCGCCCTCTTAGCAACCAACCAATATTTTCTTCTGCGCTACACGCTCTTAACAATTATAATGGCCGATATTATAAACAGCTTAAGCGGTGGTTATATAGCCGCCGGCGCCTTTGGTGGTGATGATTAGCTTTCCTATAAGGTATAAGCATCGCACTTTAATTATCCTCGCCGCGTTGATTTCCTATATTTAGCCCGTATATGCTTTGGGCGAGTTAGCTATCTTTAGTAATAGCGATAATAAGGATAAGCTGCTTTCACAATAATTCGACGAAATATAAATTAGGTATTAAAATCGCTTATATAATAACGGAATTAAAATAGATTATATACGCGGATATCGCTTTAACGGCTGCGGCGTATGCCGATTATAAGATTAAAAGGTATATTTTCTATCTTTATATCGCATTCGAGCTGCGTACGATATATATACGATACGCTCTTTAATTAATATCTTTCGAAATATAGTTGAAAGCTATATCTTATAACTGCATTGCCCGCTTTATACGCTTTATTCCGTCGTATCATTGCCTTTACGGATAATAATAAATATATTATAGCGCCCGCTTTAAAAAAAAATCGTTTTTGATTTTGACCGTCGTATATATTTCATTTTTTAATTTTTAGTAGTTGTAATCGAAGTTTTGCGTATATATAACCTCGTTCGGGCGGAAGATATATTTATCGTCGCCGCTATCGAATCCATTATTTTTAAATCGATACGCACCCGGCTAGGTCCTTTATCCTTTAACGGCGCTCTTTATATCTTTATTTTTCGTAATTATATTATTGATATCGCTAGCTCTTTTAGCTTTTAGCTTAATATAGCGCTAGCCCGTAATATTTTCGCCCCGGCTTTTAATAGCGTTTATCGTAGCTATTATTCGGGTAGTCTTGACGATATAGCGTAATAGGCTTTAGCTTTATTAGGCACTTTATCTATTAATATATAAGATTTGATTAGCGAAGTCTAATTTATCCTGTTAATTAGCAACAATTCCGTTAAACCCGTTTCAAGAATATATAAGCTTAATAAATGGGCGTTTTGATATAGTTAGCTCGGTAATTGTGTAAACGCTTATACGAGCGTAGCCGTTTATAGCGCATCTGCTCTATACGTTATCATCGCCGTTTTGATATCTCCCGTAAAAGCGATAAAGATGAGGTAGATTATCGTATATATTTGCTTCGCGGCCGTTATAACGATTGTATCTTTAATTAAGAGTTATAGGTATGTTTTGTTGGGAGCTATATTATAGTTAAATATTAATCTAAGATAGCCGAAACGTTTATATCCCGGCCCTGATAATATTTTACGAAGAGAAAACCGGTTTATTTATAGGTAGATAAAGTCGAAAGACGAATTTTAATTAGATATAAATTTGATATAAGAAGGTTTGCGTTTTGCTTCGATTAAAAGAAATTGATAATAATGGATATGAATAATCTATATTTATGCCGCCCTTTTAATATTTCCCTTTTTTATATTTAGAATTAGCGTAAAATAGCTATAACGATTGCTTTTTTCATTTATACCGCCTTTCTATAGTCCGATTCGGGGTTATTATAAACCCGAGCATCTTTTTATTATATTTCGAATATATTTAGCATTATAATATATTGGAAATTGTCGAGGTATTTTTATTTCGATTTATCGTAATCTTTCTATTTTATTAGCACCTAATATAAGCCTTTTCTCTTTTTTCTTGACTTCGCTATTAATATCTCTTTTATATAGAATTCTTTATAATTTTTAGCTTCAAATTTATTAATTATAAATTTTAGGCCCGGGCGATTATCAGATATAATTTATAATGGCAATGCTTTTGCCTATATGTGTTTTATAAAATTGATATAAAAGGTAAGATATTTTTTTGGAATATCTAATACGATATGCATCGGGTTCGAGATAGGAACCATTTTATATTAATTATATAATTAATTTAGTTTCTTATTCGGCCGGTTTATTTTGATGTTTTTTAAACTAAACCATATTTAATCGCCGATTTTAAGCTATTTCGCGGGGCGGCGGCGGTAGTTCGCGTTTTTTGTTTATTGAATATATGCTATCGTTATTTATATTAATTCTATATTTTTATATAAATATGTAAAGAATATAGCCGTTTTATTTATTAGGTTAGTTTTGTATGTCGAATCTTTATTTATTTAGAGAATCGGGGATAATTCGTATTTATGGATTAATTTATTAAGGTTAAAACCGGAGATTATCGAATCGCGATTATTTAGCGCGAATTAGTAAGCTAGTAAATATAATAGTTAATTAAATTAAGAAAAAGTCATAACGATATATAAATATTTTTGGATTTTTTAGTTTGTTTTCTTTATACTATTATCCGTTTATAGGTAGTAGATAATAGATAATAATTATTAGATATTTATTAAAGATATAAAGCGTAATCCAAAAAACCCGATTTAATCCAAACCTTTATCGCTAATGATAAAAGCCGGAAATTTATAAAATCGTTATTATATGTTATAGAAACATTCTATATATGCCTCAGCTATTATCGATTTTATAATTTTTAATTAGATATATTTCGATAAGCGGTCGGTAATTATTAATAAATAGCGAAATCCGCCGTTAATCGAAAGTAAGTCGATTATAAAATCGACCGAAATATACATTTAATACTTATCCGGAATAGATAATGGCTATAGAGGACCTTGATATAAACTGTAGCGGGGTTTAATATTATTATATTGCGTATATATATGATATAATCTCCGAATATCCGTTATTATTCTTTTTAATAATAATCCTATTAAAAGATTTTAAATAAATTTCTTTTAGGTAATTTATTATAAGCGAATCGTAAATTTGTTAAAGGATCTTGATTGTTAACGGTTTTTAATTAAGAATTTTTAATCGGCTTTGGTATCGTAGTGTTTTTTATAAGTCGATATCGTAATCCGTAATTTATATAGTCTTTTCCGCTTTTACCGGAAAGCGGCGTACGCTCTTTATAATAACGCTTAGGCGAAAAGAATATAGAAGATCGTTAATTATACCTTGATCTTATAGCTTTGCTAAGGTGCTTGGTTTAAAGATTAAATGGTTATTCGGCGTTAATGGCTCCGATTATATTGTGGAAAAGGTTGATGATGGTGCCGTATTATCTTCGATGACCGCTCTATTTATAGCGTCATTTTTTAATAGTTTATTTTTGGGCTTTTCGAAATCGTTTTCGCGTATATTAGTAATATACATCGATTTAATAAAAAAATCTATCGCCGCTATTATAATTATATATATAATAACCGGATTGAATATTTAGGCCCTCTATTTTTTTATTGTCGGGTTTAGTTTGCTTTTATTTTATTAATATATTTAGGTATGTTTTTTGCGTAGTTAGGCGATATTATAAATGGTAGTGGAATAGCGAAAATGTTTCGGCTTAATGTGCCTAGCGTTTCGAGATGAAACGAAGGGTCGAGAAGTATTTTAGGCTTTTATAGTCGGTGAGAATCGTGAATAGCGTATAGATATTGCGTAACTTTAACAATTACGCTTTATAATAAAAGACGATTGTTAGGAGTATTCTATTGTAAATAATATAATTGCGCTTTATAATCGTTGACTATGTTAAATAATAAGCCACCGATTTAAAGATATTATGAAAGCTTTTTTAGGATAAATAGCCTTTTAACGCTATCCCCGAATAATCTATTTTTATTATCGTAGATATATCGGGGTTTTAATATATTAGTATTAATGTTGTAATAAAGGTATATTTTAACTTTTAGAAAGCTTGTTTTTCAATTATTATTTATTTCTACCGTATGCCTTATTTAATAAAGCGGACGAAATAATCCGTTAATTCGGAAAAACTATCGATAAAATCGCGGCAAAAGTTAGCGAATCCTAAAAAGCTCTGTATTCTTTTATACGATAAAGAGGTTGTTATTCATATATTGCTCGAATTTTCTCGGGATCGACCTGGATATCTATCTTTATCTTTATAACAAAACTTAAATATTTGATTTCCTTTGTAACGAATTCGCATTTTTTTAAATCTAAATTTAATTTAATTGTTTATAGCCGATTTAGCATTTTTTCCATTTTATTTATATGGTTTTTCTTAGATTTTGAAGAAAAGATTAAAAGGTCATCGAGATATACTGTGATATAATTATCTAAGATATCCGCTATTATATTATTAATATAACGTTAAAAGGTAATAGGCGCCCCGGCTAACCCGAATAGGTAAATTAATTATTCGAAAAGACCGAATTGCGTCCGGAAAGCTATTAAACCCTTTTGCTTAGGGGCGATATAGAAACGGTGAAATATTATACGGATATTTAATTTCGTAAAATATCGCGATTTAATTAATGCCCATAATATTCTTTTTTGATGAATGGTAAAAGGAAGCGATCTTATTTTATAATTTTATTTAGGGTATAGTAATTTATATAAAATCGTTAATTTTTTTTAATTTCGCGATTAAGAAAATCGGGGCTATAGTTAATAAAGAATTCGTTTATATTTAATTTTTAGTTATTAGCTTTGTTATTTGTCGGCGTAATTTAAGAAGTTGGTTTTGTGGTATCGAATATAGTGGTCTTTACGGGAGCTTTTGTGGTATGTTATTTTTCGTTGATTTAATATGGATATGGTGGTTAAAACACTTTTGGTGCGGCGGCAGGGCGGAAGCTTTTTCTTTATCGAAAAGGTTACGAAATTACGATAATTCGGGTAGTAATCGGGATGAATTTTCGTTATTATTTATTTATAGAATAATGGCTTAGAGAATATAGGTTATTTTGCGGAGGTTTGTTGTAAAAGCTCGCCATGTATTAACCCCTATTAATTTGGCGGAGCGTTTTATTTTGGTTATAAGTTTAATAAATATCGATTTTATTACGTGTTTTAAGCTTCCCGCCTTAATATGGGCCGGTGTTGTTTGAATTAATATCCCTTTTTCGCTTTTAATTGTAAGGTAATTTTCCTCGGTGTTGAAAATTATTTGTTTATACTATATTTAGGATAGATTTAGAATTATCTTTTTTATTATTCCGGGTATAATGTAGGCTAATATCGGACTCGACCATCCGTCGAGATTTATACGAAATTTCGTTATATGGGTAATATGTAAAAGATTTTAAGCTTAATATCGTTTTTAAATCCCGGGGATATGATAATTAAATTTGCTTTAACCTTAACTAATATGCCATTTTTGTTTGTAATATAATAATAATTATAGCCGGAATTTATTTAAGTATTTAGAAAATAGATCCTATTAAATAAAATAGGGATTAGGAATAGGATTTCATTTATATATAGTTTAATTATATTAAATTTATTTTTATCCGATTCCGGATTAGTATTAGTTAGGTTATTTGATTTTGAAATAAAACGATGCTTAAAAATTAGGTTTTTTTTTGGTAAGGAATATCTTAATTAATTTTATCCGTTTAGGCAATGTTAAGATATACCGGGTTGGCTATAGGCTATACCGGGTTGGCTATAGGCTATAATTTATATTTTTTTTAGAAGTAGTTTGCCGAGTTATAATAGAGATATTATCCTTTTTTTAATCGCGCCCATCGCATCTCAACAATTATTTATATTATATACCGGGCTCATTTTTAAGAGGTTTATCGAAGGCGTTGGCTATATATAATTTAACGGCCTATATATATGGCGTTTATGTTTGTTATAGGTGTGTTTTTATCGATCGGGTATATTGGGCGGGCGGGCGGCGGGCGGTTTAATCGATATTTTAGAATGTTTTTATTTCGTCGGCCAATTCCCGGTATTTTTTTATCGCTAATATATAATCTTTTTTATTGATTTTAATAAGGATAGATGTTTTCCGAAGGCATCGAGAAATCCGAAAGTGTAATTTATTTATTTTGATTTCCGCTAGCTACGATAGGTTATTAACTTAGGCTATTTTGTTTCGAAATAGACCGAAAATATCGAAAATAATTCGTTTTCGTTTATCTATATCTTTTTTAATTCGATTAGGGCTTTTTCTGCGATATAAAGGTCGCCGAAATAAGCTTCAATATAATCGAAGAATTTGATTAGATTATAGATATCTTTATTTTCTCCGATAATATAATAAACGTTAAGTAATTATTACATAGCCCCGGTATAATAATCTTAAATATAAATAAATATATATTACTTTTCTTCAATCTATATTTTATCCATTTAAAAATAAATTCGATGATTTAATATGTTATTGCCTAAATTATTATGGAGCTTATGAATACCGGCTAATTGTGGTGTTTATATTTATTACGGATAATTTCGGTATTTCATTTATATCGGGTTATTTTAATTCGGATTTGGGCTTAGTTCGCCGCGGTAGATTAAATTATTGTTTGCAATAGATCGGTAAAAGGTGGTTGGTTTAGTTGTATTTATGGCTATATTTGCTATACCGGCTGGTTTATTTGATTTATTTAATCCGGCGGTCCTAGCTATTATATAAGAGACATAGTTATTTAATATATTATTTCGGTTAGTCGGCGGAAATTAGCTTAGGTAAGTGCCGACCCCGGTTAAGGTTAAGAAGTTTCTGTAGGTATAAAAGATTAGGTATTCGCCGATAGCCTATTCTTTCGAGTAATAGCCGAATTTGCTATAATGTTTATAGCGTTTTTGATAAGATCGTTTATATAGAAATGATTAATCTAAATAGATAGATATGGATTTTAATTGGATATTATAATCCGATTTATAATGGGAAGCTAGCTAGGTGCTAAATAATATTATTAATTAAGGTGTTATGAGAATTAGAATGTGCGGAGCGGGTACGCTTTATATATATGATATGGCCTAATATTATATGATTAAGGGGCTTATTGTGGGCCTATTGTGCACCGTTATAATAAACCCTAGACTCAACAGCTATAGCCTAAGTCCATGACAGCTTCAAATATAAAGGAATTCTTAAAAAACATAGCTTCCAATTCTATCACACTATAGCACATATAAACAACTGTAAACTTAAAATTTACTCTATCTAAAAACTTTTTACCGAAAGCTCGCTAATATAACCAAAGCTTATCCAGCATCTTATCAAACACCTTATAAAAGTTAAAGCTTAGATTTTTACGATATATTTTTTCAAATATTATAATTATCCAATCGATATAATAATATTCGTAATTAACATTTATATTAAAATGAATCTTAATCTTAACATAGATATCCGTAGATATATCTTTCTATATAATATTATATATATGATATTACTCCGCCGTTCTAATAAATATTCGGAGGAATACAATAACGAATTATCTTTCGATGATCTCTAAATGATAATAAATATCGAAAGAAATATAAAGTTTATTATCTAAAATATCATATAGCTTACCGCTATATTTATAATCATTGCCGAATATCTTGACAAAATTCGTAATTAATTAAATATTTATCCGTTCGTTTAAATATATTCGAAGCGAAAAGGTTTTGTATGGATTATAGAAAGGTTTTATTCGTCGGATAAGAACGCGTTTTCCATTATTATCGCTGCCATCGCTTAATAACAGAGATAAAAGGGAAATAAAGAGGTTATAGGGCCACTTCGGTAGTATTATTTTCTCTTTTTTTAAAGCTTTATATCGCTCTAAATTATATCTTTCTCGTACTCCTAATTATACACGCCCGATACTATTTTGATATTTTTCAACTTAAAAGAAAGATTAATAAAATCATTATTATCTATAGCTTGCTTTACAGCGACGGGAAGCTAACCAGAAAATGAAAAACTGCCCTTTTTCTTATTCCAAAAATTTCCGGATAGAGAGAAACCATCGCTGCCGAATTCGGTCATATATAATATAGATTATATCCGTCTTTATAAAGCTTAAAATAATACATAGGGTATAGCAAATAGAATATAAATTAATAAAAGAGCAAATGTCTTCTAATTTTTTAAAAATAAGTTATTTATCATTATTTAATAAATATATAAACGATCGTTAATATTAATTATCTTGCCGTCGAAATTAAGCTTAGCGCCGGTCTTAACTTTCTATTCTTATATCTTTATCTTTAAACAGTATTAAATATCTTTGCAATTAGATTCGGTATCAAATCTTTTCTAATTTCGCAGCTCTTTAAATAACCATAATAAAGCTTACTTTATCGCTAATAGCTCTACTCACTTTAACAATATATTTTCTATAACTTCGCCTATATAGATTCTACGATATTATAAGAATTTAATAAAAGCTTTAAAAATAAAGCTATATATATTCGCAAATAATAATTTATCCTAATCGGTAAAAAATTCGCAATATTTATAAAAAAGCTCGTTATTGTATAAAAAAGTGTTTTATATCAAAAATATAATATAAATATTAAATTTGATCGTTATAAAGAATTCGGATAAATCGTCGCTTTATTTATAAAGGCCGATTTATTTTAATTGATATATCGTGATTTTCATTACGAATAAAAGGAAATCGTAGAAAAGATCTATGGCATATTAAAAAATATTATCGCTATGCTCGCGTTTATCTTAACGTTTTTGATCTTGATCCATAATTACTATATTATATTCGGCGCGTAAACCTTATTAATATTATTCGTAATAATCTTAGATAAATAAATAAAATATTAAAAATATAATTTTGATTCCGTAATACGCTATTTAATAATTCGCTTTCTATTATACTTTATTCACTTATTATATGTAATTATAATTAGTATGTTTAGATCGGGTCCGCAACGCGCTCCTAATTCATGTTCTACTTTCTTTAAAATATGAAATAAATAGGGCAAATAGCAAAACAAAATTAGGTAAAAAATATAAAAGGTAATATTTAACGCGCAAAAGCTAAAGCTTATTATAAAGGATTATAAATATTTTTTAAATATATAATTCGATCTTTAATATGTTTAAAACGGTTTTCTTATATTTCGGGGAGGGTAGGTCGAAACGGAATATAAAGGGTTTATCGGAAATGCGATCTTAACGAAAAACTTACGGAAGACCTTTAAGGTCGTTTTAATTAGGCGTTGCGCTCGTAATTAAACGTATAATAAAAGGTTATTTGCGATATAAACGCAACTCTTTAATCTACACAACCACATATAAAATATACTTAATTAAAAGAAAGAATTTAGGAAAACTTATAATCAATCGTAAAACTATAACTATTTATTTTGTTTTTAGCACAATTAATTCGCTATTTCAAAAATAAATTTACGAAATTTCCGAATCAATTAACTATCTTTCTTTACTATCTATTTCAACTATATTGAAATTGATCAATATCGGTAAAATATATTATAAAGGATATAGGAAACATATACGTTAGATTCTAAATCGATTATATTATTGGTTTATAAGAAGGGAAGAAAGAGTAGCAGCCGTAAGAATACCGTTAATTAAATCTAAATGCGGCCCCGAAGGGTGCTAATCCCGATTAGGATTAATATCGGCGTTACAACCAATTGCAGGGCCAGCGCATACGCTAGGCCCGCTGCTACCTAAACTTGCCCGATTGGACAAAGCTGATTAAGAAGGTATGAACCTATGCTAGCCCGGCTGGGCTCATATTATAGTTCCCACACTTAGCTAAATTCCAAGGTTAAATCCTTTTTTACATAAAAGCCAGCTATTTACATCTCGGCCTATTCCTCGTTCTTTTTAAGAATCGGCCTTATCTTTATTTCGGCCAACTTTTTACTAAATCCGGAGATATTATTATATCTTTCTCTAGGGGTAATCTCTCTCTAAATAGCCAATCTAGCTATAAAAAAAGCATTTCCGGGATTTCTTTATTATCGTAGAATAGATATCTATATTTATCAGTTCTCTGGATTATAAGCTTATCGATTAGCCGGTAAAGAATATATCGTAATCCTCGGGCTATTTCTTTTTATCTAACCGATCCTATACTATCTTTATCAAATTTACTATAAACAAAATAATTTTATAATCATCCGGCTATTCCGTCGCTTTAATTTCGGAAAGCTATCTATGAAACCAGCTAAATATTTATAAAGCTCGATCCTTTATTTCATTATAATTAATTTAGTCCGGGCTCGCTGGATTAAATACGCCTCTTTAAAAAATTTCTCGATTTATTAAATAAATTACTCGGCTAGTAAAGTAACGGTGGCCTTTATTTCGGAGCTAATCCGTTATATTAAAATTGTAAAAGCTATATTAACGTAATATAAAAAAGAGTTTTTGAAGATATCTAAACGGCCCTAATAAAGAAAACCCGTAACGCTTTATTCCCGATCGTTTTTTATTTATGTGCAATCTTCCTTTAGATCTCGATTATTTAAATCGGGAGATATTTCCGATCCGTAAGCTCTAGGAGCGTTAGAAATTGATAGCGCGGGTCCGTTAAGGATACGTCGAAGGAATTCATTTCTATTATATAGATTCGAGCAAAAGAATTTTTAGTAAATATCATGGTCCGACCTAAATGTGTATATGGAAATAACAGAATAGGTGCTAAATGGTTGTATTACTGAAGATATTAAATAAAGGTAAGGTAGACGAGTAACGTATGCATTAGAGATTAATATAAAGGACTTGGAGGGCCCTCTGACTAATACGTAGAGCTTAGGTATAGCCGTAAGCTCAATCCATAACATTTGAATTCATTTATTTTAAACTGATTATCTTTAAATTTTTATATAATATGATAATATGCTTATTTGTAATAATAAATTTATTCGTAATTAAATTAACGATAATTTCTTTTTCAGCATATTTTTCATATAGTCTTTTAAATCACTTAACTTTAACTTTATTATATATATATATATTTAAGTAAAATGTTAACTAAAGATATTTTTCCCACACGCTTTATTTGAAACAGCTTCTATATAGCTATTTAAGCTATATAAAATGCTATACCTAATAATTATATCTAAAAGTTTATAAAATCAATATTTCAATATTTCGATATTTCGATATATATATATTTATATCGATATAAATAAGTATTAAATAAGCTATTAATCTATTTTGTGTTATAGATTGAGCTTACGGCTATGCCTAAGCTTAGCGTATTAGTTAGAGAGCTTTTTAATCCTTTATATTAATCTCCAATATATACGGTACTCGTCTGCTTTACCTTTATTTAACATTTTCAATAATACAACTATTTGATACCCATTTTATTATTTCTATATATACATTTAGGTGGGACCATAATATTTTGTTTGTTTAATGCTCGATTGTTTTCTTTAATATAAATTTCTTTCTTTAATACACTTCTCTAAATAAACTAATCTTTATTAATAATATAAAATTATAATATTTATATTATAATATCAAAATATAATAGGCTAGCGGCTGCTAGAATATATTAAGTATATGATATACGTTATAGAAAGTGACTTAAAATGAACCGTTTTATTATTAATTCAAGCCTTTACGTGCCCTCGTGATATGTACTCTTATGTACCGTTGCAATGCTGAATCCTCGCTAACTTGCAACTCTTCACCTAGTGCATTACGGCTACAATAGCGAAATAAGGTTTCAAAACGGCCCAGGGCCCTCGGGCGCACGAATGAACTGGGGTTATGTTGTATATGATGTCAGCTATGCGAGGTGCAGTTGGTAACCTATTAGACGGTCATTCTTGTAAGCTTTTCAAGTACCTGGGTAACTGAACGCTCAAGTCTGTGACAGAAGGCCCGGGCAGAGCGCCGGGCAGGGCGGACTAAATGTAGTCCAAGGTTGGGCATGAAGCTGCCATGACAGCTACATACTCAAAAGCTTCGTGAATCTTGCAGTACTACTGTTAGTTGTCTGGTTGGGGGACTAGTTATTGTATAATAATTGTGATGCGTATCGCAAGGGTCTACGGTGATTCTGTGGGGTGCATGTGTGTTGAAGGTGGCAATGGTGGTCTTGGCACAGGTTGCGATTGAACACATGGCACCGCACACCACACACACCTGCAGAAGCATGTGCGTCATCATATGCCTCTAGGCGCAGCATCTATGCATGGTGTTTGTTCGACGGACTATTCCGTAGCTATAGCTTACTACTATCATTATTCCACAAACTTGCAGAGGCGTGGCATTTTGGTTTGTCTCGGGACGCTTAAAACCTACGCACGCGCTCACGAGAACAGTTCGTCTCTCATTTTGCGGTGTGGGAGACGGGAGAATACCTTCTGACCCAAGCATGGTGTTCCTGTCAGGTGCTGGTCGAGAGCGGCTCTTGCGAAAGCTTGTGAAGAGTCATTCACTTGGTTTGATGGTGTCATGCCACGGACCATTTTTACTAGGAGGCGATCCCATAGGGGCCGGTGTGGTGGGAAATGGTGGGAAGTGTGTGTACAAGTGTACCTACCTAGGTAGGTGCTGTCTCCATTCGTACAGTACCTACCTAGGTACTGGCCCCGGGGGAATACCTACCTAGGTAAGTACCTAGGTAGGTAGCACATTGAGTTGGTACTGCATTCTGGTGCTAGGTATACCATGTGGGTGGCGTGCGGCATCCATGGACCGCAGACACCGCCCAAGCCAGGATGGCAGGTAACAAGAACGCAAGCAACCCCCGCGGTTCGATTGTATGCGTGCCGCACTTGCCCAGAAAATGCATCATTGACCCGCAGCGCAGTCATCCGACGCCTTCCCTCGAGACTCGAGACACAAAGTAGAAAGCATGATGAGACGGAGACTGATAAACGCTGACAGGGCAGAACAGACTGCTCGAGTGGGCTAGAACTTGCGCCAGTCAAGAGTCAAGTGCACGCCGCATTTTGACCGTAGGTATTGTCTTTGTTCTTCTTTTCCTCCTTCTAGTATTCTACTCGTCCCGTTCCGTACAATCCTACCTTTCCTTTCACCCTCACTTTCCCACTATCCCGCCCTTCTGCATTGTGTATAACGGCCCCCACCCCTCCCTTCTCTTTCTCTCTCTCTCTCTCTCTCTCCATTCTCGCCTCGCTCGGTCGACCGCCAACCTTGCCTTGCCTTGTTTTATTTCTGTTGGTCAGCTTGACTTGACTCGTCCAGTCTGTTTCCTCGCGCATGCTTCACACGTGCGCTGTCAGCATCGGTGTCTGTTGTCTTTCGAGTGTGTAGCCTTCCTAGCCGACGATCCCGCCGCAATACACACTCGGGTCATTGTGCGACACGGGTGCGCTACGATACGGCACCCGATAAGGCCCAATCTCACGAGCCTAGCGTCAGCCCACCACCACCAAGTGCGATTCCATTCAGCACCACACGCTACTTTCTGAACGACATACACTTTCAACCACACGACCGACTGACCAACATCTAACCTCCTTCGAGATGCGCCCACCGAGAATAGCCATCCTCGTCCTCTTCTTCGCCTCGTCTCTGTTCCTCTTCTGCCGCTCCGTCGTCTCGCTACGCTCCACCCAAGCCGGCGCTCCCCTGAGCCCCACCAGCACCACAACAAAGGCGTCCACATTCGGCTCCTTCCTCTCCTTCAACACGCCCTTCACACTCTTCCCTCCTAATGCCGCCATCTCCCTGACCGACGACAATTCCACCTTCTTCTCCGCCCGACCAGCCGCCTTCGGCCCTTCTCTACCACTAAACGGATTGAGCGGCCCACTATGGATAGGAAGTGGCTTCGCAGATGAGAATGTACCCGATGGCGAAGGAGAAGGCGAACTAGGCTGCAGCGATCTACCAGGCTGGGGAGATGGCCACACTATTATTGGCGTCAAGGGCACGACTATTGGCCTGAACGCCAAAGCAAATGCCGCCCCAGTCACGGATAAAGAGAACCGCACAAAGAGGTCGAAGCTACCCCATGGTCCACCCGTCGACCTGCCCACAGACGCAGAGGCCAGGCCTAAGGAGGAGGAAGAACCCTTGGACGACGGCACCGACGATTACCTACACCGAGGCCTCCGCACCAAGTCCGGCCCTGGCTACGAGATGACCACGGTCACCTCGAGTCATGCCGACATACAGTCAATCCAAGAAACGGCCGAGATAACAGGCAAGGTCGTCCTGTTAAGCCGTGGAGGGTGTGGCTTCCTTGAAAAGGTAAAATGGGCACAGCGACGCGGTGCAATCAGTGTCATTGTTGGTGATAATCAAAAGGGCGGCCCGCTGATCCAGATGTTTGCGCGGGGCGACACCTCCAATATCACCATTCCTGCCACCTTCACGTCACGGACCACTGCCTACCTCTTGTCCGCACTCATGCAGCCGGGCAGCTTCATCGAGGACCTCATAGATGAGGATGGCAATCCAACCTTCAAGGTGCAACCGGCAGACAAGACACGCAAGAGCAAGAAGGCCAATTCGCAGAAGCAGACCATACCTGCGACCGCGAAAGCCAAGCAAGACCCAATTGAAGGCAAGGCAAAGGTTGCCAGCAGGAATTCTTCGTCCAGCACTGCGAAGGCGAATTCACACAACTGGTCCAAATGGCTGGCGCGAATGATTGGCTGGCGCGGCAGCTTCAAAGCCACGTCTGATCGCAGCAGACCTCCTAGCAGTGGGCAGCATGACTGGGTGCTTGTCAATGACTGGAATGACGAGAAGGACAAGGTCATCCGCAACAGCATGGAGAAAGCCGCAAAGAAGGGCAAAGACGCTGCCGCTGCCGATGCACGTTCCTCTGGAGATGGCTTCCGAATCGGTATACAGGACTGGCGTGACCCAGATCTTGTTGACACTCCCACAGCAGGAGCAGGCAAAGCTCCAGGTACCTCCAAGGATACGACCGCGGGCAGAGTCACTCAGGGCAACTTAAAGGCAACCATGGAAAAGTCGATCAAGGAGTCTGCAAAGCAACAAGGCCAGACCAAGGCTCTCAATGGACCCAAAGGAGGCAGCATTACACCCGGCAGCGGTCAATATGTTCCTCAGTCCAATAGAGATAAGACCGTCGCGTCCATGACTGATTCGCATGAGAGTGGCTCCAATGGATTGATCTCGACCCTCTTTGGAGACGACGATGAGGCCGATTCTTCCAAGACTGTGCCCAAGTCAGTCAATTCCCCCTTCACCAAGCAGCACAAGCCTGAGGAACCTCATGATGGCTTGTGGGTGACCATCAGCCCCACTGGAAGCACGGCACCCTTCTTCGATACCCTGCTGGTCTTGGTCGTCAGCCCCTTGATAACATTGACGGTGGTCTATGCTCTGCTTATTCTGCGGGCTAAGATTCGACGGCGCAGGTGGAGGGCTCCTAAGTCCGTGGTGGAGCGTCTGCCTGTACGCACGTATCACACAGTCACAAGATCATCGAGTCGAAACTCCAGGATCCCGTCCCCGACATCATCATCACCGACAACGCCGCTGTTGCAGGATGCTTCACGCCCAAGACCGCGCTCACGGACCACTACTGGTATTCCCAATGCTGACGATCTGTTGCGGGTGGACACTGCTCTGCAAGGATCTAGGTCTCCTTCCAGAGCCTCGGAAAAGAAGCCCAGTGAGTGGAAAAAGTACATGGGACGCCAAGTTGAGTGTGTTGTGTGTCTGGAGGAGTACATCAACGGTGTCAGTCGTGTCATGAGCTTGCCTTGTGGCCATGAATTCCATGCCGAGTGCATGTAAGTCTACTCGAACTCCGTTTCGTATGGAGTCACGAATGCTAACAGAAGACCATAGAACTCCATGGTTGACAACTCGACGACGCACGTGCCCAATCTGCAAGGGCGACGTCGTTCGTTCACTGGCTCGCGGCTCGCCCTCTAGCCCGAGATACGAGGCCTACCACGACGACAGCGACGTTGATGACATCGAACCTATTGCTTCTGGTTCTGGCCAAAGATCGCCCGACCAGTTTGCCGACGTTGAGCGGGGCATATTGTCACCCACGCCGCGGACGTCTTCACGAGGGTCTGGGAGAAGTGGCTGGCTTGGACTGCTGTCGAACGGCTTTGGACCACGGAATACCAGATCTCCGTCAAGGTCTCCTCGGCTTCCAGAGGAGGACCGTGACCGATGAGCCGTTATCCTCAGGCCCCTGGGTGACAGAAGCGTCACTGGATTTCAGCTCACCAATTTTGTATATGACGACCCGCAAAACCAAACTCACCCAGCATATCTCTAGCGTGCAGAACTTAGACCTTGATACCCGCGGCGTACATTTTTCATCCTCGCCGATTTGGTCTCTGGTGCCCTGTCTATACTAATGAGCACTCGCAAGCATGCATTGCATTTTCAAATTCACTCGTGGCTGCTCACGTCGTCCCCTTCATTGCATTTCCAGGCACACAGGACATCCCTTTTGATACCCCACACGCTCGTTAGAGATCGCGCTCAGTCTTATTCTTTATTCCGTCTTCTACTGTCCTTTATGTTTACGGCGCAAGATGGTACGGGAGGACTATGGCAACAGGCTGGATATCGGCCAGGACAGGAGAGGGCACCACGCCGGGGACAATGGGCATTAGGAAGAGGCCAGACACATACATACACCCAAGGTCAATGGCCCTAGAGCAAAGGGAGCTCGTGAGAACGTGTGGGGCTCGGGTTCGTACTATACACGGGCAATTATTCTGCAAACATCACACATACACACCGTGGGGGACGAAGACGAAGGCGACGGATGGTGTTGGCGGGTACGGCTGCATACCCGTGTTCGTGAACCTGCCTACCAAGCAGTAGTGCGCCCGTGTATAGGAGACGAGATGCATAGTAGAGCGCGGGAGGGAATGACGGAGTTCGTGTGTGTATATGCGTGTGCGCATGTGAGAGTTAGGAGCCGCCGAGGGTTTTGGAAATAGAGTATTGTTCTACATCACCTCCAAAGATGCTTGCTGGCTTGGTTCCCAGACTGAAAGTGTATGCCCGTGATCAAGATGTCGTGCTGAGAGGATTGGGTGCCCACAGAACGTAATACAGCGTATACACAAGGGAACTCTCTCTCTGTGCACGGATTCAAAGCATCACACAGCACCGTAGGAGACATGCGTTGGGCAGTTCCGCTTCATCTTCGGCCCTCACCAAAGGAATGGATCAATGGTTTAGAAATATTGAGTAGAAAGTTGGAGCACATTACTGTTTTGTTGTACCATTGTTCTGTAAGGAGCGAGAGAGTATCCCCACCTTTGACGCAATTCAACCCCTACCACCAGCGAAGAAAACCGCAGCCTAAGAAATATTCGAAGGGAACCCCTTTCCCCCCCAATATTGATCCTCCTCCTCTCCGACGATGACGATCATTCGTAAAGATAGTTGTACCGCCAGCTTCCAACCACTTTCTGGCCCTGTTTCACACCACTCCGAGTGCGAGCAAATTCACAACCATGTGTCCAAGGGGCCCGAGTAAGATGACACCTTGTACCACCGAGATTACCAGACTCAGGAACCCCAAGAGGACGTCCGCGGCCCATCGTGACCGTATGGGCGAGGTGCATGTGTTCGTGCTTATTGAGATTCCGCCTGTGCATTCCTTTCGTCCTCTTTCCCATAGCAACGTCCGACAACCCGGAGTCATCGATCCGATTGATGTCTCCTTCGCCCGCGCTGCCATCTCCACCCGAGGAACAGCAGCAGCAGCTGCCAGATTCTCGCTGCCTCCACCATCGCCACCATCGCCCCCGTTGCCACCAGCATCCTTTGACTTCTAATTAAACATGCCATACCAACCTCCGTAACCTCCCATCGGTTCGTATGTCTGGTCATTGTGATAAGGCATCTAGCCTTGCCCCATGCCAGCATCGGCCGCCATCATCTCAGGATCGATAGGGGGAGCGTCGTTTGGATGCTGGGCAGGAAGAGTCTCACCGAGCTCCTCGGAGAATTGACTCTGTCGATCCACGCTGCCTGTCATCATAGGAGCGTCAGGGGCACCACCGATGTCGTCACCATTGGCGGCGGCGCGCTGTCCCATTTGGTTGTTCATGTCTATGGCCATCTGGGCTTCCTCCTGGAGGGGCCGTAGATCGCTCATCTCAGCATCTTCGACATCGTTCGCCGCGACTTGTGGTGCTTGTTGAGACGCGGCTTGCAAGGGAGGAGGCTCTGGGGCATTGGGATCGTATAGTGTGTTGACTGGCCGGCCGTTCGCATCGACGTCGGCCTCCCGTCGGTTGGGGTTCTTGCCAGCGTTGATTACCATCTCCTTTTCCTTCCTGCCCAGAACTACCATGTCGAATGAAGGCGGAAGAGGTGTGTCAGTTCTACTTGGAGTTAGTCTTGTGGTTCCCATCTAAATCGCAATTTGTATGCGCACTTGAGTATGTCTACTTTGACCAGACGTGCCTTGTCACGCAGAGCCTGCTGATCTCGGTCAATGACGTTGAAAGGGACGTGATGGTCCTCGATAGCCTTTTGAATCGTACTCCACTTCGCCTTATATATGTGAATAGCCCCGACAAGCTGTTGCGTATCATGGACTGTCCAGGGCCTTCTTGCTTTTGGCATCGATTGCTTTTTGTTCGCTCTTGTGATGAGCTTGGCTGCTTCCGACAATGCTTCAGGATCCAGGTCAACGGATGGAGGACCTATTGGGGCATTCGGATCCGGCGCAGAGAAGGACGAAGGCGGCGGCATCGCAGCAAGATCGCGAGCCCTCTTTGCCTGGGCGTTGCCATCGCCTGCGCCCTTGCGGTTGCGTTTACGACCTGAGCCACCGCTTGATTCCTGCGTGGCAGCCTGTGCGGCATGGGCAGCGTACATCGAGCCCTCGTTTTGAGATGGCGAAATATCGTGTCCCATCTGGAATACTTCTAGATCCGTTCCTGCAATGCTTTGCGAGCCGAAGTTGTAAGCTGCCGCGTCGTCTATGTAAGGCGAGTCTCCATGCACTTGCTGTATGGCGGGATGATCGGGATTCAGTCGCTGTTTCAGAGCATTGATGCCAGATGGCGCAAATCTGGTAGTGTTTGCCTCATCCTGAAGTTGTGCGCCTGCAGAGGACGGCGAGTCCATGTGGTAGACCGCTTCGGCGCGAGGCTGAGAAGCGCCTGCTACGTTGGCCTCTGAAGCCATGATCCAATTTTTGAACCCGGTCAGAAATCTTCTGAAGTTATAGTCGCTCTCAACACCCGTCATCCGCGCAATGGCATCTTCGAACTCCATTTGCGCCACCTCCCGGAAGCCTTGGATCCGGTCTCGATATTGATTCGCTTCGACTGCGGTGATATCGAAACCATCGAAAGGCCTCAATGATGCCTGATCGAGGTGAGTGTCAATGGAGGACCCTTCATCGATTTTGTCGTCAAAAAATATCAAAGCCAAGGGACGGAGCGGATTAGCTCCTGGCCCATAGGTGCGCAGTGTTTCGATGAAGCGCTGAGCCCGCACAGCGAAGGCCTGCTCGACAGTAGCATCATCGATGAGCCGGTTCTGACTATGCAAGCCACCTCTGCCCCCAGGAAGAAACGCAGCGGGGAAGTGCTCGTCGATCCGCTGAAGGACGGGCAGGACGTTATCAGCGTCACTGTACAGAGACTCCACCTGACTGAGCAGGTTGGCAAGATTGGCAATCGCAACAGCCTGAGTCATCCTCAGCCAAAGATTCTCGTTGTCTAGTAACTTGGTCTTCTCTGAGACAGCATCGATGTCGATATAGGCCTCCATGGTGTAGATCTTGTAGTATCGTTCGAAAATCTCCTGATGAGTCCGAAGCTCATGAATCCATGCCTCATCCCGATCCTGCTCATCAATGGCGATATGAGTAATAAGGTCATCGGACGCATCGCGCAGTCTGTCGACGAGTTTGTTCATCAAGTTGGCGGTGGCATTCTGAGTCCTTGGAGTTTGCTGCGAACTGTTCGGGTAGTTGGTAAAGACTCTATTGGCCACAGCTGCCATCTGTGTTGGCGTATGCGGACCGTCATCTGTATTGCGATCAGTATATCTACTCCCACAGTTGAGTGGCATTATGGGTCCTCACCACCATTTCCCAGGGCTTCGCTTCCTGCGTCGGTGGGGCGTCTGGACATAGCGCTCGCTGACCTATCACTGCCATGACGTCGAGGGTCCAAATATCTGCGGGCAAACCCCCTTTCTGGGTGACCTCGTCCTAATCCACGTCCAAGTACTTGGGAAACTGAGGTAGGAGGTTGCATGGATGAGTCTGGAGGAGGAGCAGACGCGTGAGAAGCAGCCTCAGCAGCCTGAAGTGCAAGTTGTTGAGCCTCGGTTTGCTTAGCAGCAATACGCGAACTGGTGCGAGCTATTTCTGGCTGTTAGCAAGCTGTAGCAAAAATAAATAAAAAATCCCAAGGGTAATGTGTAAAACATGATATACTGTGTTGTGGGAGATGCGTTGTGGGAATCGATTGTTTGTGCAGTATAGAAAACACTTGCCCGAAGCTGCTGTAGCTGCTGACGCGGTGCGCCCAGCTCTGCTGCCCTTGGGAGGCATTCTGCCAGTCTGTTCCAGAGATACTGGCAAGTTTGCTGAGATGGGAAGACCAATTTCAAGTCCAGATTGAAGATAGATGCTGTCTGTGGGCGTGATCAGTGGGATGTGAGAGGGTTCGGGTTGAGCACCGGGGGTTAGGGGCTGCAGAGGAAGTCGCCAGACGTGTTTGGGTGTTTTTGAGGTCTCGGCTGGGCGGGTAAGGGGTTACGTAAGCTAACTACGGTGTTAGGGTTTCGAGGAAGGAAAGACCCTGCACAATTTTCGACAATGAAATGGTGACTCTACATATTGACATGGTAGTGAAGCAAATAATGCTAGCCAATGTTCGAAAAAAGAGCCTTTGGCATTCATCGCTAATGATAGAGCTCCTACCTAGGTACTTGTCTTGCTCCATATACTGCACAGTACCTAGGCACAATGTACAACACCACAGCATGTACTCCAGTCCTTAGAAGACCATCTAAGTACCTAGGCATAACTTGCTCTACTGAACTAGTCGATCTACATGATAGATCAAGAATAACACTTCCCTGTCCAATTGCCTTGAACACAATATAAAAGTCGTTAGATCATAAGCAGTGCATCAAGGTGGTAAGACAAAGATACCTACCTATGTACCCCTTTCGACATCTCTAGCAAGTGAAGTACCAGGTATTGCTGACTAAAACTTGGACTGCGACTGGGAACCCCTGGATGAGACCCGATTCCTGCGTCGCGGCCCTTGACGAATCCATGTGGAAGAGACCAAACAGACAGCGACGATTGACCAGCATGTCTGTCCCTTGACTCCCAGATCCACGAACGCCCTCCTTGTCCATTTTGCTTCCTGCTGAAGGCTTGCAGTAACTGAGAACATTTGTGCTTCAGCAAGATTAATTCTCTTGCTGTCTACAAACAAGCCCGACCGATTCTTAGCTCTGGCGCAGCACCACTTGGCTGTCGTGTGAGAACGGTTGTGCTGTCTGCGACTTGAAATCTGATCACTTTACAGCGAGCAGCTCAACACTTTCAAGGGCTACGAAACCACCAGCTCTGCGCCCCGTATAAGCCCGGTCTACGCACGAAGCCCTGAAGCTCGATCTTCGCCGCATTCCCTTCCCCGTGACCCTAAAGCTTACGAACCGCACGGCTCCAGCATGAGGCTTCGACACAAAAGGGGACCGTTGTCCTTGCTGCTGGTGGCCTCTCTCGCAGTCACATCTGCCCTCGCCGCCTCCGTTGACGACTCCTACTCTGCCGGTACAGGCACACACCAATCAGGCTCCCTCAGCTCCACGACGAAAGAGCGTGGGACCAAAGACGCCCCCGTCGACGGAATCGATGGTAGGCCCCACGAGGGCCCTTTTGTCGACACTGACAACCTGCGCTCAGGACCTTCCACGGGCGACCTAAAGAAAGACGCGCCCGCACTAGAAGGCCGGCCAAAAGACCCCACCGTCATTGACGGTGTCAAAATAACTGAGACCAATGATGGTGTCATGAACGATCCGAACCGGGCAGAGCCTAAGCAAGGGACAACTGGCACATCAGGGGGCGTGAGTGAAAAAGACCAGGCACGGAAAGCTCAAGAGGGAGCAACGGGCGAAAAGATGGAGAACAAGCCAGCCGCACCCAAAGTTGCGCCGCCATTGTCCCATAGCGAGCAGGAGAAGATCACGAGCAAGGAGGACTCGGAGAAGGACAAGAGCAAGGCGGATGACAAGGTTAGTGATGACGGCTTTGGGCTCGAGGTACGTTGACAAACCGGCTACGTTGCTGAACATTCTACGAGGAGAATGCTGATATAATTGACCAGAAGCCTGTCGGCCTCCCCGCAAAGACAAACGACCAGGCCATGCCCGTCCCCGACTCCGCGAACAAGAACCATCTCAACGTCCCTAGCAAATCCTCGAGCAGGACAAGCACCTCTGATCTCGAGGACGGCGAAGGTGTAATCCGCCCCTTCCATTCCTTCGTACTTTCCTTGACCATGATTCTCTTCTCCGAGATTGGCGACAAGACGTTCCTCGTGGCCGCCCTCATGGCCATGAAGCACGACCGCCTCGTCGTCTTCAGTGCCGCTTTTAGCGCCTTAATCACCATGACGGTCCTCTCCGCGGTGCTCGGCCATGCCGTGCCCACGCTCATCCCTAAGAAGGTGACCAACCTGCTCGCAGCGGTGCTGTTCCTCGTCTTCGGCGCGCGGCTGCTCAAGGAAGGCCTGGCCATGAGCCCCGACGAGGGCGTGTCGGCCGAGATGGCCGAGGTGGAAATGGAGCTTGAGGAGAAGGAGAACGCGGCGCGCAAGGCCGGGCGCCGCCGCTCGTCGTCCATCAGCCCGTACGCGCTCGAGATGGGCCTCAACCGCACGCACACCCGCAAGTCGCGCTCGCAGAGCCGCTTCCCCACGCCGCCGCGTAGTCCGTCCGCGTCGCCGGAGCGCAGTCTGAGCCCGCGACGGGGCCCGTTCTGGGGCCTGTTTGACGGAGCTAACAACCTCTTTTCGCTGTTGCTGAGCCCGGCATGGGTGCAGACGTTTGTCATGACGTTCCTGGGCGAGTGGGGCGATCGCAGTCAGATCGCGACGATTGCTATGGCCGCCGGGCAGGATTACTGGTGGGTGACGCTCGGTGCGGTGTTGGGCCATGGGTGCTGCACGAGTGTTGCTGTTATAGGTGGCCGGGCAATCGCTGGGCGTGTCTCGTTGAGAGTCGGTGAGTGCTATCAATTGTCATTTCTTGGGGTGCGTGCCAGTTGCTAACGTTGCTATACAGTGACCATCGGTGGTGCAGTGGCATTCCTTGTCTTCGGCGTCATTTATCTAGTCGAAGCTTGGTGGGCATCATGAGAGAGAGGCCCATATGTCACTTCGGCAAATGCATCGAATCCCATTCCCTTCGGACCGTCGCAACCTATACCCATGTAATTCGACAAAACCCCTTCTGCTTCGACCTCTTCCTTGTGGTGTATAGCGTTTGGCAAGACTGCAGAGCGCAGTGTCGGCAAACTTTTGATTGTATTTTGCGCACTCGGGCGCTGGACAAGACTTGCATAACTGGAGTTGGAAATAGGGCCGGTCGGTTGAGTTTACTGTTGGGGCAATATCAACACAAAAGAAAGGCCCGGGCCATCATGAAGGTACTATGTGAAGCAGCGGACTGGGAGCATATTAGGTGGTGGCATCTTCAAATCAGTATCGCTTGAAGGAATACAGTACTGTAAGGATAACTGGTGAAGCCGTTACCAGGGAGTATTTGGTTGGTCCTCTCCACGGAGTATAGTGCTACTGACACCACACCAAATTTCATCACACTCGGATTGGTAAGGAGGAGGTCTTCATTGTACAAGATGCTCTCAACCACCTAGCTGCACACACTTTCTCCAGAATGTCACCAACACTAAGTGGCCAAACTGGAGATCCGGGTTGCCGGGACAAATGGGGACGAGTGAGATCATCACCGGGCTGACGTTGCCGAAACACTGTACTTTACCAAATCCGGTATATATCCTGCCTACCCATATCCCGGATTTATCTTCACACCGCTGCACTGGCATCCAAAAATTACCAACTGGCGATTTGCTACCAGCGCGAAAGCTAGTACCAGTATTCGAGTGCTCGCACCTGCCCGGAGCTCCGTTATTATGCTTTGACCGTCTTTTTGTTACTGCTTTGCTGGCGTGTGCCGTTCCCACTTCACCTCCTGCCCCCAGCAGCAACCTAAGCGACCCCGCGTTCACAACCCCCATTCGATCGTCGTTTTCCCCCGCAGGAAATAACTGCACTGCAGGGCACAATACATACCTACCTAGGTAGTGCTTGTATTATACACAGTACTCCGTACGTGCGCGGTTCAAAGACGAACATGCAAAGCTCCTAGCTCCAACTTTCCCAAGTATCCCGAACGCCGGGGCCCGGACTTTCCTCTCTCCTGCCCTTTCGCTTCCATTCCAGGTTCTTCTCCTCTCTTATGCCACCATTTCACCATCCGCTCTTCTGTAACCGCCCCCCTTTTCATCACCCACTCGTTCAGAAAGAAAGCCTGATACGTAGACGAAAAGACGAAAAAGAGAAGGCCAAGAACAAAGCCAGAGAAAACGTGACTCACAGACGAAGACAGAGAACAACACACACACACACACACACAAAAAAAAAAAAAAAAAAAAAAAAAAAACCCCCCCCCCCCCCCCCCCCCCCCCCCCCCCCCCCCCCCCCCCCCCCCC
>PYFS01001669.1:0-35459 GCA_003671545.1 Ophiognomonia clavigignenti-juglandacearum | reverse complement strand
GGTTGTTTGGTTCTGCTCTTTCCTGCTCGCCGGCCTTGGGCCGTTGTTCTTCCTTGCCCGCGGGTTTTTCGGGGGGGGGACAATTTGGGTGGGTGTTTTTTTTTTTTTTTTTTTTTTTTTTTTTTTCTTTTTTTTTTTTTTTCTTTTTTTTCTTTTTTTTCCGTTCTTATAATCCAAGGCTTATCAAGTGCGTTCATATATTTTTGCTGAACAGACCACACGCAGTGCTGGATCAGCGAAGAGCGCAAAATCTGGCGCCTCACTGTCTACATCTGGGGCTTCTCCGCCATGGGCCTGACCACGGCCATCTACACGACCATCTTCTACAAGCTTTACCGCGAAGGCCGCTCCTCGCGCTTCATGCCGCGGCGGCGCCGCGGCAGCGAGTCGACGCAGCTCTCATCGGGCACTCGCCGTGCCGCCAGCGCCGCTGGCACGAACAGCAAAAACGGCACCGCGCTGCGCCCGTCAGGCCACCACCCGGCGTTCCTCATCTACCCGTGCATCTACTGCTTCACTGGCACGCCGCTCATCCTGGGCTCGCTGATCCCCGCGCTGGAGCGCAACGTGTACTTCATGGGCGCCGCGGGGTCGCTGTTGGCGCTGACGGGGCTGCTGGACTCGATGCTGTGGTCGAGCATCGTTCTCTTCAGCAAGAAGGAGGACTTGGCCAACACGGGGCTGGATCAGTTCTCCTTTATGCGCACGCCGGAGGGGCGGACGCTGGGGAATATTGTGTTTGTGCAGGGGGGCAGTGGGGGGCACGGAGAGCGGTGTGAGCAGCGAAGGATGAAGAGACAGTCGTGGCAGTCGAAGAAGGAGAAGGGCTGGTGGCGGCTGCGGGAGAGGAACAGTAATAGTAGCCAAATATCGATTTCCAGGGCGTGGAATGCGGATCTGGAGAGGGGGAACAGTCACGGTATTCAGATGGAGGTTGTGACGAGTGTCGTGGTGGAGGACGAGGGCTTGCAGGGTGTCACGATGGACATGCGGAGACAGCGGGAGCCGTCTATGGATTCTGTGAAGTAGCTTTCCTGTATTTGCTTTTATTCCTTTGTCTTTCATCCAGTCTGGCTGCGAAGCGTGGTGTTGGTCTGTTTTGTGCGTTGGCATCGTCTGAGAAGGATACCCCAGGTGGAATGATTACGCACAGCATTTTTCACCAATAGCAAAGACACTAGGAAGGAGTCTGACCGAAAGTAGAAGCATCTCACAGAGGCATGCTTTAAATTAGTTTATCCACTACACTCTTCAAGCTTGAGCATCGTGAGCATGGCAGCGGCAAAGTCTTGGGGATTCGTGGAGTTCAGATAGCGGCCTTCCCCAGACACGCAGGTCAAACTTGCCGACGGCGCTGAGGTGAACAGCCTGATATGTTCTGCAGCCATCGTTGTCCCAAATATCTTGTCCTTGATACCCTGTTTCCAATAGCGAGAACGTCAGCCATCTGGAAGAGAGAGTCGAGTTCATCGTACACCTGTCACCAGACCTACAGTACGTGCAACCAATATACAGGGCACCTAATATCCTCCAGCCGGGGGAGCAGGCCATCCCTCGAGATCAGAGCACCAAGAAGCTTCCAGCCTGCCCTACGGGTCCTCCCGCCCTACCCGGCTGCTCATCAGCCTCCAAGCACACCATCGCTTAACTTATTACCACGATACGACGACGGGAGCATCAATCTTCAGCCACCTGCACGAGTCGGAGCTCCAAGCTTGGGGGATTCATCTTCAGATTTTCTGCAGCTTGCACCAGGATCGGAAAATGTGGACTTGTTCGAATAGCTCGAGAGCATTTCGCCATTCGACCTGAATAATCCAAATCTCGACCTGGCTTGCCTGAATAGTTCGGATCTCGATCTACAAAGGTCTAATTAAGACTCTTCAGGTACCGTGACACTAAGGTTCACGATATCAAATGAAACAAGCACCCTCCCCGGAAACTCGGAGAGGCAGCCTCATGCATTTGCAGCAGCATTATTCGCCCACACACACTCGTCGAATAGCTGCCCTCTAGGCCAACACCCACTCCACCTAGCGACAAGTCGAGTTCATCACGACATTGCGTTGCTCCTCTTGCAAGATCAAGCTCCGGTGAATGGAACGAATCCGCAAGGGTTAACAGCGCTACACCTGGCCAGCTTGCATACCTAGGTAACAAACCAGACATTGTCGGCACTCTGTTGCAATACCAAGCAAATGTGAATATTTGCGATCGAGCTGGTCAGACACCTTTGATGCTGGCTGTAGGCACAGGAGCAGCCTCAATTGTGCGTATGCTTTTGGAGCACGGCGCAGAGTTAGGAAATGGTTGACGGCGGACGCAAGGACCACAACGAGAATGTGAGATTTCAGGTGCTCAATACTGGAAATTCTTCACATGCAAGTATGCGGACACTCTCTAGGACTATCTACTCTACATCTATTTTGACAAATGAAAATTTTATTTTACATCATGAAGTACGAGCGAAAGCAAGCCAGCACCGGTGAAAAGCACAACAGCCACCATGTAGGGCAAACCCATCCACATGCCGCCCAATTCTACCCCAAATTTGAATGCAGCAGCTAACGAAGGTCCAGCAATCATGCCACCTATGTTTTGAGAAAGCGCAATGGACATGTTCAACAGACCAACCTGCGACGACGGTACGAGCTCCGTAGCAAGGCTTCGCAGTGCCGAAAAGAATCCCCAGCCCAGAGCAAACAGGCCGACTCCAGTGACAAAGGTCACAGGGTCAGAGGCCAAGGACATGATGGTTGAGCCGACGATCAAAAAGGCTATGCTTCCTTGAACAAGACGCAGGTCTTTCCGACGGGGCGATAGGTGGCGGCTGAGCACGAAAGACAACAGGGGAATAATGATGAGAAGGAGCAGCAAGTTGACGACCCCTTTGACCGTGACCAGGTAGCTTCAGGGCGGGCATCAAATCAACTCAAATCAAATCGGGGGGTCTAATTTGATTTGATTTGAATAAAATCTCTGTGAATTTGATTAATTAGAGGCCTGATTTGATTTGATTTGGATAATTTGAATGCTTAAACTTTTTTTTAAACTTTCCTATTAACAGCCTTCTTCTATAGCACATCGCCCGAAACTTATAGATTAATCTATTCAGCTAAATATTTTAAATATTGTAAAATATTTTTTTAATGCTAAAAAAATACCGTTATCAAAAAAATAAAAAAAATAGCGAAATTGAAAATCTTAAGATATATTGAGATGTAAAAAGATTTTCGAATTCTTTTTTTTTTTTTCAAAAAAAATTAATTTAGAAAATTGAATTTTAAATTAATAAATAGAATATGTCGTTAAATTTCGGTTTGATTAATAATTATATAATTACCCTAATAATCGATAATTAAGCTTCATAATCTATTTTAAATAAAGCCGGCTAGTTTACCTATTCAATTTGCATATAATCAAATATAGCCTACCCTTTATTTGATTTGAGTTTGGCTTTATTTTTCCTTTATTTACCTTGCTTGAGCAATAGTCCAACCAAAGCGTTTTGATGCGTACTGAACCAAGAATTTCGGCGCTGTTTGCTGATGCTAGAAAAGAAAAATGCAGCGAGGATGCACATGACGTTGAAGCTGAGTGGCTTATCACGGTACTCCATGATTGCCTCTTTGAGCTTTTCTCTCCAATATGTCAGAACAGAGACCTTTAGATGCATTTCGAGTTCATCAGCCTGAGCTGGCACGGGTTCAGGACAGTCTGCGTGGGAATCTTGTAGGAGTCCAGACGGTGTAGGCCGCGTCTCAGTCATAGCCGCTGCGGCCATGAGGCCAAAGATCTGGCAGGACAATCCGAGCAATGAAGGCACCCACGGCGACGTGTGAGACATCAGCACAGCACTGAGCGGCGTTGCGAGGATCTCTCCAAGAAGGATTGTAGCTGCTAATCGACAGAAAAGCGACGCCCTGGATGAGTGTGCGTTCGGTCAGTAATCACTCTTGATTACGAAAATCGTGAGCAAAAGAAGCCTTGGAACTCGCCGTTGTTCCATAGGAAAGATGTCGGTCAAGACAGCATATACCATGGAAGATGCAATCTGTGGTCCACCGCCCAGAAATTGAAATACTGGAACGAGCCACAAATGGCGCAGAGGTAGAATCCCCATCTCACTCCACCAACTGATCATACGCGTTGAGACTTCCTCCAGCAGCAGGCCAGTCAATGCCAGCAAAATGATGGGTTTCCGGCCAATGCGATCGGCTGCAAATCCACAGGGCAAAGCCATGACGATACCGGGGATATGATCAAATGTATCCTTCCATCCATTGACAATAGCCAGCTCACCTTGAACATCAGGCGACTTGCAAGGCGACGTGGCATCCATGGACCCTTGAAGGGTGATACCAACGCCATCAGGATGATACTGCTGGCAAATGATGGATTCGAATACAGCTAGCTGAGGAGCGTAGGCGAGATAATTTCCGAAGTCAGCAGCCACGATCGAGGCGCATAGCAGTATCAGGATTCGCGTACGCTTCGAAGCAATTATATCTTGCGCCGCAGTCTCCAGGGCAAAAATCGTGCCGTTGTGCTCCGCTAGAAGAGGGTCTCTCTCTCGAGACTCATCAGAGCCGGCACGCCGTATACGAGACATTGCTGTGGGCTACAGCGTCGGCAACAAGGTGCGCTGTGGGTGGACGTTGATGGTAGTTGCGTTGCTGCGTTGCTGCGCTGAGTCGTGATGGGAGTCTTGATGAGACTGTTTGGGCGGCGAGTTCTTCCATCCGTTTGCTGACACCCCGGGACGTGTGTACTGTACTTCTGCCTCAAAATCAGGCGACTCGATCACCCACTGACCTGTTATTACCCATGTACAATATGACCGTCGTATATTTGCGGGACATAAAGTGAAAACTTGCAGCATGGCAGACAGGATTTATCAGGTGGCGCCATTTGACGATGTGCTGATCTGCTCGTTGGGCTTCACAGTATGCCTACGTCTTTCAGGATCAGTATCACTTCTCAACCGGGCTGACTGGTCTGACCTATCTTGGCACTGGAATAGGAACTGTGCTTGGTATGTCAATCTGCTCTTACTGCGCCTGTCACGGTCCGTCTTGAGTTCCCGAGCTAAATGTTCCTAGGGGTCTTCGTTGTGGGCGCAGCGGTCGACAAGCTGGATGCCAGGCGTAAGGCATCTAGAACCGAGAACGACCCAAAGCCGGAGTCAGCACTTTGGCCGTTGTGTCCAGCCGGGATACTCATTCCCATCGCAATTTTCTGGTACGGATGGTCCGTTGAGTACCGTGCCCATCCTGTTGTCCCGATAATAGGACTCGGCTTATTTGGCTTTGCTATGATGTCGGTTTTCATGCCAGTCAACATGTACTTGGCCAAGGCCTTCGATGTACACGTTGCTTCGGCCATCTCAGCCAGTGTGATTCTTCGCAACATTCTTGGAGCCGTATTGCCATTGGCTGGGCAGGGACTTTATGAAGCTCTTGGGTATGGCTGGGGCAATAGCACGCTTGCATTCATATCGCTTGCGCTTGGACCCATCCCTTTCTTGCTTATATGGTTTGGACCGCGACTGAGGCAAATGGACAAGCATTTGAAAGGGAGGAAAGATCCCCGTGCTGGCAAGGGTCAAACAAGTGCTTGAATACCATCTAAGCAACTATCGTCGTCAGTACACAAAGACCAGTATCTTGAAATAAAGCAAATGAGATGGTAGGACGTATCCGGACTTCCCATGCACTCGACCCCAGCGCAAACGCCCTCGATCATTACTATCGTCGGCTTGGACGGACCAATGGTGATTTTGTTCGCTCCGTCGACGGGAGGAGGAGTAGACGACAGAGCCGGCCGTTTTGCCGCCCAGTTGCGGGAACGGTTGTCGTTCATGTCGCTGCTGCCATGATCGAGATAGGTATTTGATTTGGGTGGGAACATCGGGAGGATGGAGACGTGTCTGCTGACGACCGGCTGGACAAAAATCCTTCTTCTCCTCACGAAACACCTGTAAATCACGAGATGTTTCTCTGCACACGATCGACAGTAACGTGGTGTCTCGATTCCCAGGAATCATTCATAGAGGGTTCCCGGAGGGTTCTGCCCGGAATAGGGATGCGATGTCTCACCAAAACCTTCTAGAAGCCTTTTGAAGACAGACTGGTATGAGAAACAGGAGACTGGAATGAAAGCGGCTCGTCCTCGCTGCGCGGTCGTCCGCAACCGTCAAGGGGGTCCTCGCTGGTCCTTGGCAGACCTGTCTGGCCTCTTCTCGAGGAGTCCCCTCCCAGTGACCGTGGACAATGCCTAGCACTTTGCAGGCCAAAAGCAGCGTTCCGTATCCCACAATACCATCTTCGATTTGCCGAGACCCAGGTTAGGCCTCTACCCAGCCGGAAGCTCACTCCAGCTAATTGGGATGCATTCAGCGCTCAGTTGAGCTCGTCCCTGACTCCCACCACCCTCCTAAATCCCGCCACGATCGCCAATGTGCCTGATCTTCCCTCCTCCAACCCAGTCGCCAACACACCACAAGGCCAAAGCAAACCACATACCATGGCCGACCCAAACCGCCCCTCCTTGCGGCCCTGGCTCCTCGGTGTCGTCATCACCACCGCGATCCTCGCCGTCCTCCTCACCTGCCTCCGCCTCCTCAGCCGCCGCCTGATGCAGCAGAAGCTCTGGCACGACGACTACCTGATCCTCGCGTCGACCGCCAGCAACCTTCTCTGCGCAGGAGTCATCCTCACACTGCGCGAGCGCGGCCTCGGCCAGCCGCCATCAGCCGCCTCCACGCCGTCGGTAGTCTCACCGGGCACGGCCAAGCTCTTCCTTGTCATGGAGATCGCCTACGCCTGGACGCTGTGCTTCGCGAAGCTGTCTGTGCTGGTCGCGTACTACCGCCTATTTGACGAGCTGTCGCGGTGCGCGAAGGCGGTGATGGGGACGTTGGCGGGGTTTGTAGTGGTTTGGTGCTGTACCAGCACGTTATTGTTTGTGCTCACGTGCTCGCCCGTGCAGAAGATTTGGGCGCCTGAGACGCCGGGGCAGTGCATCAATCCGGTGGGAAGGTGGTCTGCAAATGCGACATCCGCAATCATCACAGATATAGCCCTAATTCTGATACCGATCACGCAGCTGATGGGAATGACGCTGAGTCGGGTCGATAAGATCGGGTTGACGGTGGTCTTTGCCCAAGGCTTTTTGTAAGCTGCTTGCCTGAGAGCGTCGGTTCCATCTTCGCCACTAAACACACTCCAGCGTCCTCTTCGCCTCCACCTACCGCTTCGCCCTCCTCTTCTCCTACAAGCACAGCAACAAACTCTACACCATCGCCCCCACCATCGGCTGGATTGAGACCGAGCTCGCCGCCGCCATCATCGCCGCCAATCTGCTTGTGCTCAAGCCGCTGCTCGTCCGCGTGCTCCTCGCCTTCGGCTACCGCAGCTACCAGCAGCCCGAGTCGCAGTCAACCTTCTTCTCGAGCATGAGCGGCCGCAGCAGCCGCGGCAAGAAGCTGTCGGCCGACAGCGGGCGGTCGCCGGTGACGGGCTCACCGGGGACGCCGTTTGTGGCGTCGGCGACGGACATGTGGGACTGGAACAGGTGTGTCTCGAGTAATACGCGGCAGGTCGAGTTGTCCAAGAGCCAGCATCGCGCGACGGCGTCGCGGGGCGGCGGGAGTGACATGATTGAGGTGCCGTTGTATGGGATTTGTGTGACGAAGGATTTTCGGAGGTCGAGTGTCGTCGAATCTAAAATGTAATGGAATGGTTTGCGCTGTAATATAGTGCTGTATGTGATGAGGTCCTTCGCGCTGCGAAGTATCCGCGCTTTCTTTGTGCCATTAGCAAAAGTCTGTCAAATGCCAGCGCTACTGGCTCATACCCTCCGTCCGCCAAACCCAGCCGCGAGGACTACCTCCTTCGGTGCCGTCGGGACCGTCTGGTCGAAAGCATCCGCAAGCCTCACACATCCGCCATCTCTGCGAACTTCCACCGCTCCCCATCGCTGCTCTCTCGACCGCCGTGGCTTGCCCTGCAACACGTGCTCGGCACCCTCCCATACTCCAATTTCGTCAAGTAGCACTTCCACCGCCCATACATAGTCCACCTTTTTCTTGATGCCTGCGCCCGGAGACATAGGCGCGTAGAGAGCCTCGGCGTCGACCCGCGTCTTCGGTATCTTTGTGCAAAGAAGGTGCATGTCTAGCATCTGGGTGAAGGTCAGCCCGAAAGAGGGCTTGTTGCGGCGCGAGTGAGGTGTGTCATAATTGTATGAGAGACCGGACACGGGCAGTGGTGGAGGATTGAATATGGACCGTAGAGTCGGGTCGATGGGTTTGTTCGGGCTCCGGGGACCACCTGGAGGTGGGGGAGGTCTAAGCGGGCCTCCTCGATCTTGGTCTTGCTGGGGCCCGGCACTGTTGAAGTCTGAGGACGTGGTGGAGTTGAGGATCATGACCAGTGGACCACCATGCTCTGGGGAGCGTGTCATGTAGCGGAGGTGCGAGGCGAGAAGTTGGAGTGTCCGGTGGGCTGTTACTTTGTCGCGCTGGTGAAATAGAGCAGATAGTAGCGTGGACATGTGCGTGATGAGGATGATGTCGGGCCTTTTGGACTGCTCTTCTCTAGTGGACGGTTTGGGAAGAGGCTTGTTAGAGTGGACGGGCTCGGGTGCCTGGACAGGTGAAGCTTCTGACCGTGGGCTATCTTCTTGCTGTTCTTGTTCGTCTGCCCTAGGGAGCTGGGGCGATAACGTGTCTTCCGGTTCCCATTCCTCGACAACAGACGCTGTATCTGTCGATAGTCGGTCTTGTTCATCGGGCTGCGCTGCAGGAGGTGTGTTGTTCGACTCCGACTCAATCGCTGACGGTATCGGCTCCGTGTGCCCCTTCTGATGTCGTGCTAATTCGGGTTGTGACAGCTCTTGCTCCTCTTGCAGAGCAGACGCTTCCTCCAGCAGCCCGTCCCCAGCAGGCACCAACGGCGACGAAAACCCAGCGTCCTCATCTTCACTATCTTGTATCTCCTCTCTCAGCCCAGGAGGCGTCCTCCTTGGCTGATCCACCGTGTTCATCGCCACCTCTTCTTCTCCATCTGGCTGCGCTGTCCTAGCGATTCTCTCCCATGGCGGTGTATCAGGCAAGCTACTCGGCGGATCCGAGAGCGGGCTTGATGCAGGCTCTTCCTGCCATTGTGGCATGTCTTCCGTATCCGTCTCGAGCTGACGTGATGTGTCTTGCGCATTCGTCTCGATTGGATGATTTGGTGTGAATTGCATATCCGTCTCGGTTGGCTGATGCGCCGGCGCCGGCGTCTTCGTCGTCGGTACAATCGGCGCATGTTCGTGTTCGTAATCGTTGCTTCGTGGTGGCGCCGGGACCTCTCCCTCCTGTACAGCGTGGTCTCGACCGCCCTCGACATGCTCGCCGGTACTGGTGTGGGAAGGACCATCTTCCGCCACATCCGCATCCTCCTTTTCCTCCTCCTGCTCTCGCTGCCCCATCTCGGGCGTCCCCTCCTTTCCCCCACCACCAAGCCCATCGACCTCCATAAGGACCTCCCACAGCCCAAAAACATCAAACACCCGCGCAACACTCACCCTTCCTAACACCTCCTTTTCTCTCTCCGCCCGATCCTTCCCTTCCCCCATTACACCCCTCAACACCCCCCTCAACGCCCCAACGAGCGCCCCAATCCCCATCGGCGTAACCACCAACACCCTCGCGTCCCGTCCGTCGTCCCCTTTCTTCTCCTTGTTGTCCGTCATCTCTCCCAAAAGAGCCCCAGCAACAGCCCGCAGCCCAAGCACCAACCCCACCTCATCTCCGTCCTCCTCCGCGCTAACGCCCACCACGCAGCCCCGCTCGAATCCGCCGTTGACCAGCACCGCGGTGTCGAGCTCGGCACTGCCCGTGGAGAAGGGGTGTGCTGCGAGGGCAGCGCGGCGGGCGAGGAGGGAGGTGAGCAGGGTGGTGCCTGATGTTGGCTCGAGAGGGGTGTGGTGGGAGGCGCTGGAGGAGGATGGGGGTTGGGATGTGGGGATGGGATTAGTGGTTGTCATTGTTGAGGATAGTGGAGGGAGGATGGATATGGTGGCACCGTTTTGGTCCAAAAAGATGTGAAGTTGTTGTGTTGGAAGGAAGGTGGTGAGCCGACTTGGATGTGGTGAACGGAGCTTGGTTGTAGGGTGGTGTGGACCGTGGCCTGCTGAAGGTATAGGGAATCGAGACCCTGGGAGTCTGGAGTCGCTCAGTGCCCAGGTGGTGAAAAGAGTGACACCATCTCGGCAGACGGCTCATTTCAAAACATTTCAAGGCTGTGATTCCATTCAATACACTCTTGGAGACCGTAGGTGTAGCTGGGAAGCAAACATGCATTAAGGATTTCGAATATCCACGTCCTTATAACAGCAGTGCACCAAGGACCGCCACAGAGCTGTTAGTGCACCCGCTCTTGGCTACACACACCGCAGTCAAGAGGCACATGTTTTACACACACCATTGATAATGATCAACTACAACCAGTTGCAGCAGGATATCAAATATCACAAGTAACAAAAGAAGAAAAAGCATTATTTCCATATCTCTGCCAGCCCTCCCTCGTGGTCATTTTGCGCAAAGTCTAGCACCTGATGCCAGTCCAGTTCCGGGCTCATTATGAGGCATGTAGCAGTAATCGCCATGAGTTTAGACTCTTCCCTTCGCCTAGCCTGAAATCCTCAATGTCCAGATGGCAGATGTTCAGCCGCCATTCCATTCGCAAGCCTCTGCAAAAGGGCAGTATGCCCCATGCTGCTCTGCTGCGGAATGACAGCCTCCCACTCCTTGTCCACGGCTGTCGTCCTTCATGGACATGATGCAAAAGGCAGGACACATGTGGCCGGCCTCCGTAAACGCCTATTCCAAATCGATAGACGAAGAAATGTACACGAAAAAGTGATCTCCTTTTCTCTCCACGCCTCATTTCCAAACGCCGTTGTCTCTGCCCATGTCACTTCATCCCTTACCCGCCCATTTAGTCCTGTTCGCAAAGTAGAGACTGTGAGGCCATGGGCGACTGCAGATTTGCAATCGCACCCATAGCGACATGACGTCATTACTGGTCTGCGCACTCGTGGAGAACTTCAAGGCCAGGTCGTCGCAACAGAACATTTTCAAATTGGCGATGTGTCTCGCTGTTGAAAATGACCGCCTAGACATAGTCTCGATCAATGGGAGCAGGTGCACGAGAGCGGGGGCCTCCCTTCAGACTCTTCATGCGTCCAAGCAGACCAACCTTGGGCTTGGGCTGCTGCTGCTGCTCGAAGGAGTCGGCAGTGGCGCGTCGCTCGAGGTTGGCAGGGACGGCAGGAGCCTTGGAGTCAGTGGGGGTGGAACCGCTGCCGCGACGGACAGAGAGCTGCTCGCCATCCTTGCCTGGCTCGTACTCGTTGAAGAAGGGGTTGGTCTCGCCGCGGGGGCTCGACATGCTGCCTCCAGAGGGACGGTCGCGGTAGTACACACCCTCGGGGTTGGTCATGCGGCCAGAGGCAGAGAAGCCGGCCTGCTTGGGGCGACGGAGGCGCTGAGCCAGGGACGGCTTACGCTGCATACCGCCGCCGCCCTGCACTGTAGACGCCTCTCTGGACTCCATCTCGGCCTTCTCCACAGCAGTCTTGGCAGCGGGTGTACCCTCGAGGAAGGTAGAGGTTCCAAGTCCGACACTCTCGTCACCGTGAATAACAGATGCGCGCTGGTGGGGGTCGAACATGGCGACGTCGGGCTTCAGAGGGGCAGCGGCCACGCCGTAGTCGGCGGTGGCATCACCGTCGTTCATACCCATGAAGGTCTTGTGATCGGGGCGCTTGTTCAGGGGACCGGAGCCGCCCATCGACATGTTGACCGAGTCCTTGGGAAAGGCAGACATGGGAGCGTGGCGGTTGGTGGCCTTATTGCGGGAGGGGTTGACGGCATCGTAGGGACCGGCGTGGTGGACTGACACAAATTTAGCAGCTGTAATAGGCTGACGCCTGGGCAGGATTGTACGTACTCAGGGAGATACCAAAGGGGTTGGTCTCGTCAAGCTTGTCAATCAGATCGTGGTCGCGGTGGGCCTTGATCTTCTTTTTCTCCTCGCGGCGCTTGCGCTCGTAATACTCCTGCCTCTTCTTCTTCTCCTCCTCGGTGTACTCGCGCTCGGGACGGCGTCCAGCTCCAGCGCTGGAAGACGTGCGACGGGGTGGGGAGCTGGAGCTGCCGGGGGGTCCGCGCAGCTTGTAGCCTGGAGGAGGCTCACGTCGAGGGCGCGCGTTCTCGTTTCCTCCGGGAGGGGGAGGGCGACGGTTCGAGGGAGGGGGAGGGGCGGCCTTAGCCTTGCCCTTATCGGCCTTGTCGTCGAGGGAGAGACTGGCCTGAACGGTAGCAATGGCGGTTAGTAGTGGGCAGGGTGAAAGCCATATGACGCGCATCAATTGAAGCGATTAGAGTGATTGGAGTAGTGAAGCGCATCAGTTGGAGGCCACATTGGGGCACTCACGAAGATGTCGTCCGCCATAGCGGCGGATTTGGTATCCTTCTCGTCGGCCATTGTAATCAATGGTTCTTCTGCAGATGTTGACGCGACTTGATTCTGAGGAAGATCGAGGAAGGGATTGCTGGCGGCAGGTCTTGTGGTTGTTGAGGATGCAGAGAGTGGGGTCGGATCGTCGAAGGGCGATGCAGGACTTTTGGGAAGTGGCGAGCCTGCACGATTGCGAAAGGGATTATTGCTTGAAAGGTTCAGAGACAAACCAGGAGAAGGTTGGTCTGTAAAGATGCCGTTGCAATTAACGGAATTGTCAGCATACTCTGCGTGTCTTCGTTCCTCATCCAAGTGGAATGGCGAATTGGGCAGACACGGGAGAGAGGTTGGGTTGGTGCAACAACGGGGTGATAGGGGAGGTGAAACTGCAATCTCGTTGCATGACACAGTGGGTTTGGTGATAGTGGGTGGGTCCCCCGCAGCACTGAACCCAGTAAACTCAGAACCCAGCAAGCCACAAACTTGGGCCAAGGGGCTTCCAAGCACTGGTCGCTCCTGCCCGTCAATGCCCCCAGCAAATCCCGATGCCCAGATGGTATTTTGTCCAAACTCACAGCCTTGGAAGATGTCCAGCTATTCCTAAGCCTGGTGCTTGTTTGATGGAAGATAAGGGAGTAACAGTGGCAATGGGATTGGTGGTGGTGACGTGATTGTGCAAGTGAGGCCAGTCTAAGAGAAGGCCATTTGGACAGAGACAGAGGGCAGACAGGGTTACCAGCTCTGGGGGGCCAGCTAGCAATGCAAGTCAAGCCCACACAGCCCTGACAACTGTGACCCTCCTTGGTTCTTTCCTTCCAAGTCGAAAAGGGGCCGTAGGGTATAATTGGGGCACATGAAGAGGGGGGGGGGGGTGCATCAACTGGGATATAGGCAAGGAAGACTATTTTGGGTTATTGGTGGTGTGGATGTGGCCCATGTGCATCTATCAGCCAGCACAAAAAGTACAAATAGTGATAGTTTGCTTCCTTGTAGCAAAGGCATGGG
Organism: Ophiognomonia clavigignenti-juglandacearum; assembly: GCA_003671545.1. Classification (NCBI taxonomy): domain Eukaryota; kingdom Fungi; phylum Ascomycota; class Sordariomycetes; order Diaporthales; family Gnomoniaceae; genus Ophiognomonia; species Ophiognomonia clavigignenti-juglandacearum. The sequence continues at coordinate 21,942 of PYFS01001669.1, read as the reverse complement.
CGATCAGGCAGATCGACATGATGTTTGTGCAAACAGGGTTGGGTGTGACTGGATAAAGGGAGATGTGCTCACCTGGAGATTGTGGTTGGATGCTCGCCATCTTGTTGCTAATTTGGGCACCTGATCTGTCGAGATCTGTCGAAATATAGGCGGGGGTGGATAGCTGCCAAACACCAGCAGATCTTTGTCTGTCTCCAGAAGAGAAGCAAATGTCCCACTTGTGATAGAACCTATCTGGACTGCAAATGTTCAGATGACTCCCCCAAAAATGGGCGTCAACCAAGGCCAACAACGAGAGCGGTTGACCCTAGCACAAAGTCTCAGCCTTGCTCAACGTTCGTCCAGCTTCCAGCTTCGCAAAGGATGAAGGGGCTCTCCAGACGGCGCCAGTCTGTTCGCACACCCACCCTTCCGGTCGGTCACGCGCAAGCCGCTTGCCGTAGTTTGGGAACAGACGCGGCGGTAGTCTGAAATCGGTCCGGTGCACTGGGAGCTTCCGTTCGGGTCACACTATCGTAGCCCAGAAAGACTGAAAGTCTTCCTCGTGCCTGTAGCAAGCTGTACAGCGATATATGGAGGGCTTTCAGCTGACGGAAGTTTGTTCGTGGATGTTCCAGCTCGTCGCGTTGTAGCGGGTGCAGATATCGACTCCTAGGAGCAAGGACAGTGTCCTCGAACAGCAAGTGTCGTACTCGATGGCCGCGGTGACGGTACCGGTATGTCAACTCGGAGACGCTCGCCCGTGACTGCAGGATGCTGTGTTCGGGGTCACTGTCCGGCTTCTGTTTCCCCTGGCTATCCTGTTCCGTCTCGGTCCTTTTTGGTTCGGTGGGAGACGCCGTGCAACGTGCTGGTCAAGAGATCGCTTCGTTCGGGTCGGTCGTGGATGCCAAGAGAGAGCCTGTTGAGCAAGGGCGGGTGTTGGGCGGAGTGAAGTTCTCACGGGGGTCGACCTCGCAGACAGTGTGTAGTTCTGAAGAAAGGGAGGATGTAGTTGGTAGCGAAATTTCGGGACTGGAAAAGGGTAATAAAGGTCTGGGGCCGGGCTAATAAGTTCTTGGACTGGAAGTGGTCACACTGTGGACGCCCGCGGAGGATTCGGCCGGAGCGGAAGAAATTGGAGATGCAGAAGGGGCCACATGCACTGCTACAGAAGACCAAGACCAGCCACGTAGTGACCGACCACTGACTATGAAGCGAGGAGACGAGGTCCGCCGTGGCAGGGTGGGCAGTGCCAGAGAGTGGAAATGACGTTTGGAATTTTTGGTGCTGTTGCGTTTGATTGCTCGCTCCACCGGTAATAATCTCCAGAATACGGTCGCTATTTGCCGGACCTGGGGTGTCGCTGTCTATGGTGGTGATCTCGCTGGGAATATCTGGCTCCTATACCGGTATGCGGATACTCTGTACGGCAAGTGGCTAAATCCCAGCGGATGTGTTGATGAGATACCAGGTTGATCTGCAGGTTGTTCGATTGCTGTTGTAAGTCTTGCAGGTGAAGAGGCCAGCAGAGCACTTCAGGGTCCAAGCTCGTCCACGGGTGTTTGGCGGAGTAGTGGAGTCCTTCGAGTTGTCACCCAGCCACGGACAGAAGAAGGATTGTAACCAAATGGACAGTTATGCCCGGGCCTCCTTCTGTTGAATGATGATCCTCGTTTGCAGGTGGGCAACAGAAAAAAGGCAGGTGACCGACCGGCTGCTCAGCTCTTGCCCTTTCAATAACTTTGTCCGACGGCGCTGACTGCAGCTGCAGGCTGCAGCTGGAATGCCTCCATCATGCCGAACGCGTAACTTGCATTTCAAAACCCCCCCCCCACCCTGAATGCATACTAAAGTACAATGTTGAACTACGATGTAATTCCAATTCCGTGACGAAAGTAGGCCTTCGAAATGCTTTCTTCACGCTGAAAGAGCACATCTACTGTACTGTTCATAATGCGGAAGCAGTTGCCCTCTGCTCGATAGACCACCTTATGTGCCTGGTTATATATATGGGCGATCTTCATACATATACGGACTGAGATGTTACGGTGCTTAGCTCCAACCAAAGTTTTGGTACCGCGCCTTTCCGGTCGGGATTGACAGAGGCATGATCGTCCAAACAGGCAAACTTTTCTCGGGCAGATCTGCAGAATCAATCTTGTTTCCAAGTTACCTACCTGCGCCAAATCGACGACCAAATTTGTAGACCATTGCCATGCCATTGTGTAGGTCACCATGAAGAGAGCTCCGAAGTCAGATACTACTGCGTAAAAGTAGACGATCGATCATCTCAGCCTGGGGCAGAAGAAAGTCAAACTGGACCCCTATCTATGCAAATTGCTTTACCCCTGACGGCCCTGAGTCCTAACAGATCAATGGGTACGCCGTTCTGGCCCATCTGGCCGTGCGGGTGCTCCACCAGACTTTGCGGGGTATCTGCAGTAGGGACCTCGGGTTTGCAAGCGCATTTCATCTGGCCGGCGAGGGCGACGCCGGCGTGATGTCGTCAATGGCCAGCGGGGCGGCCCTTGACCCGAGGCAGGCCTATCCTGTTGCAGCGTCTTTTATCTTCTTGTCGATGCAGAGATTGACATTGTCGTTCACAACTTCACGCCCTCACTCACCGCCATCGCAATCTCAAGACCCAAAAACCAACCATCTACAGACGTACCGGGTACTGTACCTGCTATCGCCCGCCTTGCTTCTACAGCACTCTCGCCTGTTCCGCCACAAATCATCCAACCACGGAGCCTCACCTGGATGAAATGACGCAGCAAGATCCCTCCCCTCACGTGCAGATGCTGTGTAACGGCACGTGGGTGAAATAAATAAGAAAGGCCCCAGTATCCACCAACACACGCTCCCGAACTTCCCTTTTGCCTCTGCGAGATCCCAATCTGCCACAACGCACGGCGTCCTCGCACACTGTGTCTGTGTCTCTGATACTACACGACCACCAGCGAAGCACAGAGGCAACAACCATGCCCACCCTGCGGCTAGCCTCGCAGTCCGGGACAGACGATCACTTGGAGATTGGGGAGGAGCACCCGGCATTGAGGCGAGTGTCTCATGCTGTGCAACCCGGAGAACGCGGATACACGCGACCGACGCCCCTTGGTGTTTTTTGACAGTCGCTCAGCCGGCCGGCTTGCTTGGGACAGGCTTATGGGAAGCCGCCAGGCTCCGGCACCAATGCATCGGTGTTGGTCGTTTCTTTCTCATCGCATCATCGGAGCCATGAGCAGAGGTCGTCGGGGTACATAGTGACACCCAGCAGCAGCTTCAATGTTTGAGGTCTCCATCCTCCCCAATCTCGAGCTTGCAGTAGTCGAAAACCTCGAGTTTGATGATCTATGTTGGTGCGATCGAGTCCCCTGAAGCCGGAACATTTGCACCGAGACCTCTAGCATCCGGCCATCTGGGCAACACCAGTTGACCATGCCATGCCAAATCTGGGCTAACTTGCACAGTGAGGCTTTACAGAACCATCGCGGGTTGCATTGCAAGCGCTGCAATGAGATGCTTCGGACGAAGAAGCTTGATAGGTGATAAGTATGGCACTACAGATTTGGCTTATGCAGCCAACTCCACGCAGCGCGCGGATCTTGCTATGAACTTTTTCGCGGAGATTGACAGCCGCGCTCTTCCTCCTGTATGTACAACACATCATTCAAGGCGGCGTTCTCACAGCCCAGCAATCATGATGTCAGGCAGGTTGAAGACAGATTGACATCCTTGGATAACAGGGCCAACCGTGTGACCCGTCATGGCTGAATGTCCTACCTTGCCACAACAGCCAGGGCGTTGTCAGCCGCAGAAAAGCCACTCGTCAGCGCAATCTTACTTCGGAGGCGCGGAATTACAGAAAGGAGGGCGGATGCTCATGGATGGTAGCTCATCGCAGGAAATGAGGCTTGTCGCGTTGCGCGGAAAGGGAGAGGGCTCAGGGACCTCGAGCGACCTCTGGAAGATGGGTTGATGGTGCCCGTAGTAGATAATTAGGCAGGCAGCTGGCCCTGGGATGGAGATATCGACAGTCTGACAAGGTTGATGGTCTATACCATCACCACTGCCACCGGCGCTGGCCATGTATATTGTGAGTAGCGTTGCTTACCGTATAATATTTATTGACCGTGGCCACGCACTCGGGTACCTAGGTGTTTGGCTCAGTGCCTAGGTGTACCCTTAGGTAGGCAACGATGTCGGTGGGAGCATTGGCTAGCTTACTACTTCGGCCGCGCTGGTGAGCCTCACATAGTAAGTATGGACACAGAATATGGCAACACATGTTTGAAGAGAAGATGAATGACTTTTTGTCCTGTTTTCCCTAGTCCTTGAGATAGCTGATCGGCTCAATGCTCCTCAAAACGCCGCAAGCATGCAATGCAGACATTACAAGATCCCCATCGATCTTCATCATCACCCAGCAGCATAGGTAGTCGCCTACTTCTTCGACTCCTTCTGTGCCTGCTCCAAGATCTTCTTAGCCTCCTCCGACTTGCTCTCCAGCACCTTCTTGAGCTCCTGCACCGTCTCCTCGACGAGCTTCTTGCTCTCCTCCGTGTGCTTCTCCGAGACCTCCTTCAGCTGCTGCAGCTTGGGCAGGATCTCGCTGGCGTTGGGAATCTGGTCGAAGTACTCCTTCAGCGAGCCACCGGACAGCTGAGAGCCCTTTGACTTGGCCTTCTCAACAGCGTCGTTGACGTAGCCCTCGAGGTCACCCAGGTCGCCGCTCGACACGGCCTTGCTGGCGCGGTCAAACAGCTCCTTGGCGTTGCCCGTCTTCAGCACATCGGCGTTCTTCTCAATCAGCTCCTTGACCTTGGGGTTCTTGTCGAGCACCGGCTTGGCCTGCTCCAGGCCCTTGCTCCAGGCTTCCTCGCCCAGCTTCTGCACCTGCTCCGTCTTCTCCTGGATCAGGTCCTTGGCCTTCTTGATGCTCGTCACTGACACGCCACCCTTGACGATATCAGCCACCTGCTTCCACGTCTCATCAACCTGCTTCTTAGCCTCGGGGCCGTACTGCTCGCCGTACTGCTTGAGCTGGTCGACGCTGCCGCCGAGCTTCTCCTTCATCTCGGGATGCTCATCGATGATGTCACCGAAGGCGTCAGCACCCAGCTCGGCGATCTTCTTGGCCGTTTCCGTGAGGACCTCGAGACCAGCACGCGCCGTATCCAGGGTCAGGCCACCCTTGCTGGCTTTCTTGAAGCCGTCATATGCCTCCTTGAGGATGGCATCGGCCTCGTCTTTGTGGTTCTTGCGCACCTTTTCGATGTCCTTGAAGACAGTGTCGACGTAAGCCTTGCCGCCAGGGAACCAGGCAACGTAGCTGTAGCACAGACTCTTGACGTATTCGATGGTCTGATCGGGGTCGGGAGTGGCCTCTTGGAGCTTGGAGGTGGCCTGCTTGTACTTTTGCTGGGCTTGCTTGCTGGTCTCGTTGATAGTGCGGGAGACCTTGCCAGCGGGTGAGACGTAGTAGATTCCGTAGAGAACACTAGCGGTTGCAACACCGCCCACGGCGCCTGACAGGAGGTGTGAAGAGCCAGACGCAGCACCGCCCGAGGAAGAGGAGGATGAGGTGGTGGTAGACTGGAGGCGGAACTGCTGGGCGCGAGGGGCGCGAACAGCGCGGGTGGTACGGGGGAGCGCGTTGCGCGTGATGGCTCTTGAGGGAATCATGGTGGGCTTTTGTGTGGGATTTTGCTGGAATAATAGAGTGGTGGGATTGATTGTTTGGGTGGAAGAAGTTGTGGTGAGGTTTGTGAGGTTGCTGTTGGTCAATTGGAGAAGCAGTTTCTCAAGAAGTGCAGAAATGGTCCCTCAAGTAGTGCCAAAGACGAAAGCTTCCATGGAAACAATTAGTATGAAGGGATGAGGTATGACGATGATTATTTGCCTCTTTGGGGGAGCTCCTGCTCCGAGGTATCTAGGTAATTACCTAGTTGTCGTCGTGATGACGTAGCTTCTCAAGAACCATTTGTGTGACCTAATTTTTGGTATAGTAACTTATTGCATACTTTGATTTGGACTGACTAGTTGAAGTTGTGACAAGTTTTGATATGGTTTGTTGTTAAGATTTCCTAGCAGCTTGATGTTATATTATGAATTTGTTCAAGTGGAAGGAGGATTGAATGCCTTCCTACGCTTTTCACCTAGGCGCACCCCTGTGGATTTTACCTCGGAGGACTCAGACCCTCAATGGCCGAGTAAACCAGGTAAACTGGGAGTCCAGATGAACAAGAAACTTAAATTGCTGAGGTAGTCAATGACTAGGATTCTGACATCTGATAATGGATCCGATTGGATCGCAACATCCACGGACTGTTGTCTTCTCTTGGTGTTGTGCATGGTCATAAACAGTTTTTCTATCTTTCTCTTCTATTTCGACTTTATAGCCAGGGTTATTTGTGTAGCAAAGTAAGCCTCTGGAGTCATAGCACAAGGTCAATATATATCTAGGTGCACTGCAGAAGGATCACTCTGACAACGTTCCATGGATCTCAGGTATCAATGATAGAATCCAATGTGGTTGAGGTCGAAAGGATTTAGCAAGATCTTCCTAGAGTGGTGTGTAACTTGCAGTCTGCTAAAAGCATTTGAGAGAGCTTGAGCACCATCCAGCTTTGAAAGTCCAAGAAGGAAAAGGTACACTTGCAAAAGAAGGTTGATTCTGTCCACTGCTCGTGGATTTTCGATACTTGTTCTTCTTGCTGCTCATTTGCCATGCTACCTGGGTATCCAATTGTGCACATTATGGACATTCACATGGCCTGTTGTCGTCAAAAAATGATCTGAGAAGTGTTCCAAGGTTCGTCTGACCACAATGATCACCACACACAACCAGAAACTCACAGATCTAAATTTACCCAGGACAGCTTTTCCACACCCAAGCATATTCCTTGGTCTTTCACCTTGGAACACGGGTGACATGCTAGGGTATGCCAACCTAGTTTTAACTACACTCCCTCTCCTCCAGTTAGCCAGAGGTCTAACTTGCATTTGTTTTGGTCAGCCCATAAGTATCTACAACATCCATTTGCTAGAAGGACACTCTGTCTATCTCTCCTCAGGGACTGGATACAGCTTCAGGTCCAATTACGGCGTTCTGGATATGTAATCGCCCAGCATCACCCGATCGCCAATGCCCCGAGTCAAGCTTCTCTCTTTTCAAACAATGAGAGCCGTCTGAAACCAGCGGGATTCGTGGACGTGTCTACCTATATTTATTTGCGGCATGCCCCGTTCTCACTTTCCATGCTCTTGTATGCACTGTGGACTGCAGGTGCTCAGGCATGAGCATGAACAGTCCGCTCATCGCTCACTCGACGAGACGACGCCCAGCCGCGTGGTGAGCGCCGCCTTATCTCCTTGAGAGCATGTGGCCATCGGATCTCTCGCTGTTCTCGACAGAGGTCCCTGCCATCGCGTGAGCTGATGATCCTCATCTCATCGCACTCGCCTGGGCATTGCCACGTGCCTACTACCACGATAGCGAGCCGCGTCGATGCGGGCCTGGGCGTTGGCACGCGTGGCTTGGATATGATGCCAGCGCTGACGGAGTACCGCGGCAGCGGTTCTCCAACGTAGCCGCCATTGTCTATGGCCGTGGCGCAGCGGATAACGAAACCGGTGAGTGGGTCTTGCGGGATCTGAGAATGGCGGGCGGGAGGAGGTGGACGAGGAGCATAAGATCAAGACTGGATCCAGTCTTCCGGTGCCGTGCGCCTCTGATTGTATCAATCTTTGATTATTCTAGCTCACTGTGAGATACTATTCGATCCTTAACGAGTCTCTGTTGAACAGCTGGCGACTAGTGTTGATCACGTCTCTCGTTAATTCTGCTTCTGAAGGTCTACACCACAGCCTTCGCTTATTACCATATATTTCTTATAATCAAGACTCTTCGCATCCAACAAAATGAAGCCGACCCAGCTCCTCACGACCCTCATCCTCTCGGGTACCGCCCTCTCCGCCCCCACTACCACGGACACCACCTCCCACTCCTCCCTCCTCAGCCGGGCCACCACCAACTTCCGAGCCAATCTGCGCGCCCTCCGCGCCCTCGTTCCCCGCATAGCCCCATATGACACCACCTCCAACGAGCTCACCGACGAAGGCGCCGTCTGCAAGGACGTCACGATGATCTACGCCCGCGGGACCACCCAGGACGGCAACATCGGCGCCGCGGGCGACGTGGGCCCAGACACGATGGACGCGCTGTCGGCGATCATCGGCACCGAGCGGTTGGCGGTGCAGGGCGTGGACTACGATGCCGATATTGTGGGATTCGTTGGCAACTTGGTTGGTATTGATGACGATGGTGTGAAGACTATGGCGGACTTGGTCGTCCAGGTATGTGCCTGATTACTCATGGAGGTCACGTCAAGCACCTCTCGCTGACTGCGTAAATATGAACCAGGCCAGCACTCAGTGTCCCGACACCAAGATCGTCATGTCAGGCTACAGCCAAGGCGGGCAAATCGTCCATGAGGCCGCAAATGAGCTGGTCGAAGATGGCCAGCAGGCCGCTCTGGATCAGGTTGCTGCTGGTGAGTACCCCAGCATCCCTCTCCCTCTTTGCCCTTCTTCGTTAGTTACACAGAGACTAACATCGAGTCCTCGACGTATAGTCCTGATCTACGGCGACCCAGAGAACGGCGAGCCGGTGGGTAACATCCCCGCTGAGAAGATCAACATCATCTGCAACGAGGGAGACAACATCTGCGAGGGCGGCGTCCTGGTGCTCCCACCGCACAGCACTTACCAGCTTCGCGCAGGGGAAGGGGCGGAGTTCGTGGCGTCTGTAGTTGGGTAGACGTATGGGATGAAAGTAATGTCAATGCATGATGAATGATGGATCGCCATATCAACGAAGCTACCCAATGGTACCTGGGTATTGTATGTGCCCACCGTCTAATCTCGTGGACTTCACACGCCTCAAATGCCAAAGCTGCCACCACAGAAGCGGGTGATGTCAAAGGATATGTCGGGTCGAAGGCAGGAAGATCCCACCAACATTGCAGCACAGTGAAGGCCCAAGCACTCCGATTTAGCTGTACAGTATGGCTTCCAGTTTTGTTCCGAGTTATAATCTCAAAAGCGGCCACAGATGCCATCACACGCAGAAGACACAGCTTGCCTCGGAACTTATAAGTCCCGAGGTCCATGCTCCAAGTGTTCAAAAAATCCACCACACTACGCCCGGGCGGGAACCAGCATCCTGTCTAAGTTGTCTTCCCACTATTGAGATGATACAGGGTCAAATTGATAGCTAGAGAAGAAGAGTTATCACCTCAGGAAAAATTGCCTGGAGCAACATGGAAAGTGTTACACCGCAATACTCAAGAATATATAGGCGACATGAATCTTATTCACGAAGATTTAGGTATCCTGTCCATCCCGCCATACAATCCAAAATCCAGCAATTCGATCCGCCAACGCCGTCTTTCAAGCCGTGGTGTTGTTACACACTTGATTAGCAAACAAGATCGCCGTCCATCTATAGCCCGCACGCCAGCAGCACTCCCGAAGCTAAACACCGCTATCGATCTGTTCCACGGGCTGGCGACTCGTAAACGCACTCCAGTCCGAGCACGTATTCGCGACCTTCATCGGAATCGCCATCTTCTTGACCGCCTCCGGCTGCACAATGAACGTGAGGAAGAACCCCGCGCTCGCATGCCACGCAATGTGGCAGTGGAAAGGCCACACGCCTGCATGCGTCGGGTCGAACTGCAACACGATGTACCCGCCCGCCTGCACCTGCTGCACGTCTCGGCGCTGCGGGTTGTTGGGGTTGACGATCGTCGTGCCGTCCCACGCGCCCAGGCCCTCGGCCAGCACGTACATGTTGTAGCCGTGAAGGTGGATGGGGTGGCTGTTTGGGACGGTGTGTATTAGTTCGTGTGTTTCTTGACGTTTTTGAAAAGCAAACAGATCAAAGGGTGGAAAGGTGGTGGGGACGGGTGGGAACTTACGCTGCGGGCGAGTTGTTGTTGACAATCATCCGCACACTCGAATTCGTGTACAAATTCCTCACATTCCGATCCTCCTCAAACACCGTCGTGCCATTCGCCACCGCCAGCAGCACCGGATCATTATAATCCACCCGCGCGCTCTCGCCATCAAAATCCCACAGCTGAACCCCAGACCCATTCGTAAACAACGTCACATTATACATGTGCGAATACGACGGCGCGGGCGGCTTCATGGGGTACGTCGGCACCGTTAGACTCAGCGCATCGTTCGCGCACGTCCCCGGGTCCGGGACGTCCCACGCGGCCGACGTCGGCGCCTTGGTGGTGTCCGCGGACGAGTAGTACACGGCGGCGAGGGCGTAGGGCTGATTGGTGACCGAGCACGAGGTGAGGTTGCTGCGCATCCAGAAGGCGGAGGTTGCGGGCCCTTGGTCGGCCGTGACGAGCACGTCGGTGCGCTGCCCGACGCCGAGGGTCACAACTTTGGTGGTGTAGGGTTCTACTTCGACGAAATCATTGGCGATGACGGTGAGCGTGTGGTTATCGAGAGAGAAGCGCTGCACGCCCTCTGAGCCAGTGTTGACGAGGCGCAGGCGGTGAGTCTTCCCGTAGGTCAGCTTGAATTTGCTAATGCCGGCGCTGTTGACGCACGGGGTTTTGTCGCCGGCGGTGACGAGCGAGCAGTTGAAGTTGCCTTTGCCATTGATGAGGTTGTTGTCTGAGACGACGGGCCCTTTGCCGGCAGTCAGGGTTTGCTTGACGAGAGTTTCATAGTCCTCGTGATACCAGTCGGAGAGCAGGACCGGGCCAATGTCGATATCGTAGGGTGCGTTTGTGGGTCCGTAGACAACGATAGCCCCGAAGCAGCCGGCAGAATATTGACTGGAGTAGTGAGAATGATACCAAGACGATCCGTGTAGTTCGGCCCTGAATGTATACGTGTAGCTCTTGCCGGGGGCAATGGGGCACTGATCGACTCCAGGTACACCATCTTCCCAAGGCGTATCGGTCTGGAGGAATCCATGCCAGTGAAGAGCAGTGCCCTCGTCAGGGCCAGTGATGTTGTTGTGCAAGGTAACCTGAATGGTATCGCCCCAGTTGGCTTCGATAGTCGGGCCCGGAAAAGCACCATTCACAAGCAGAACATTCCGTTGATATCCATCCGGAGAAATCATGCCACGACTGACAGTGAAGTCATATGAGCGGATGATACCTGTGGTCGGCGACTGGGTATAAGGGCTCGTGCCTGCAGCTGTCAAAGTGTCCCAAGGAAATCCATTCGGCAATGGATTGTTGGTCAGGAAAAGTGGCAGCAATAACGCCTGTAGAGTACCGAGCAGCGACGTTCTGTGGCAATCATTAGCATCTCCGTCTTCCCGTTTGTATTATTCACAGCACACAGCCTACCCATTGGTTTTGGATTGTGGCAGTTCCGCCACAATACCAAAAAGCCAGCTGAGGGCAGATGTGATGGTGTTTACTACGCCTCCCACGAAGTCGCCAACAGAGGGGGCCATAGTATGGAAACTGAAATACAAGAATCAAGGAGTGACTGTGAATATGTCCAAGAACGAATGCAGCACGAGGCTAAGGATACTTGTAAGCAACGAGAGTGAGAGAATCCAAGCGTGACGAACCATCTGCTTCTTCGTCACGACCACTTTTCGACGGGGACTCTGGCCATTTATACCCACGAACGCAAATCATATACGCATCGCAGATACTTCCCTTCGCGCATTTCGTAGCCGTCGGAGACGCCATCAATTCCAATTTCAGTCGGCGATAGGGGTGAGTCTCGCACAGTGAGAAGCTTGGAGTATACCAAGACCGCGCAGTGGCGTGGAGCTAACAGCTAGGTGCTCGTCCGGCTGGAGCTACTGCGGGAACACCATGTTGTTGCCACAAAAGAAAAGTGCGCCAGAAACCAGAGAGCAAATCTACTTGTGCTGAGCGGCGCTCGCGACTGTCCCACTTTCCTTCTCAGGATGCGCTGATCCGGCGCATCAGCAACGACAAGAGTGTAGTCATCTCCGATAGAAGCACAATCTGGCTTGGCCGGGAACGAATTCGGGAAGAATTCGAGGATCCAGACCTGCCACTGTCAAGCAAACCGAGACACACACTTTCGTTAGAATATGCGAACGACCTCCCAGGTGGGGGACCCGGTGGATCTCACGAAAACTTGCCAGAAGTATCCGCCTATCGATCAGAGCTTGATATTGAAAGCGGTGTGGTTGACCCAAGGCTCTTGTCAGGAACCACCCGACACATTAGTCAGGCACACCCGACATGTCAATGTCAGGTGCCCTACATACCCAATTTAGTTAATTCCGGTTTGTTTACCGGTTTAACGAAGAGCAACAACAAAAAGATGCATTATAAATTACACTAACCAAAAGCCTATACCTCAACAAAATAGCTCGGATACTAATTCCAAATATTAAGTATATTAATTCGATGTAATCGACACCAAATATCGAATATATATTATCAGATATATTACGCCGATAGTTAATATATTAGACCCCGTTTTATATAATTTAAATAAAATGGATATATTATAAATGTAAATAAACCCAACAAATTCTCTTCTTTAAATATTCCGAATATCTTTATATTACTCAAATCGAATTAGCAAATATTACCTATACAAAGAATATCTAATAAAATGTATTAAATAATACTAAAAAAAATTCTAATAATCAAATATATAAAAACAGAAATATTTAAATAACATTAGATTATTTTAAATATTATCGGGCTATAAACGCTATTCTAATAATTATATTACCAAATATTGAGATTAATATTCTTCTAAATTCGCAGGTTAATTAATTATATTAATATCGATAACTATCATTTAGCCTATTATATGGATAAATATAGCTACGATAAAAACTCCGATTTATCCGATAAAAATAAGTTTTAATATTCTTTTTCTCGAAAAGGATATTACCGAGTTTTATATATTTATACTTATAATAAATCGATTCATATACATATATATATATATATTATAAATCTATTGTTTCAACCATACAGTTTATTTCAATATATATCTATCGGCAATATTTCGCCGAATTCTTTATTCGATAAAATTATATAATAAATTAGAAAATCAGCTCTATCTTTTACATCTAATATAAATTCAATAAATATAACGCCTCAACCTCTTTTTTTAAAAGCAGAAAATATTACCAAATTAATATTAGCCGCTTTTATTAAATACCATCGTATCATAGCTATAAATGACGAATAATACCGATAAAATATCGCGGGTATCGTTATTAAAGCTTTCTAATAAACCTTAACTTTAAATAAATACCCATATCTACCTATATTAAAGAAATCTACCATTGGATTTTTTAAACCCCGAAAATTAATCATAAGTTCAAAAATATATTCCAACGATAAAATCAATAAATATTTTAATATTTACCAATTTTTCAATAAACCAAAATATTTCGAATATTCTTATTTTCCTACTAATATTCAATATAACTAGCCTTTAGATCTACTAAAAATATATTTATCGGATATTAATTAAGAATTATTAAAGAAAGCTTTTATTGATTTGATCTATAAGAAGTTAAAAGTGATTTCTTTTAATTATATAGAAAACTATATTTTTCTTTAAATTTAATATATTTACATTGCAAGATATTATTTAAAGTGAAAGTATTACTTTATTCACTTAAATAACTATCTATAACGCTAAATTCTATAATAGAAATGTTGAAATTTAATTTATTGTAATATTTAAAACTATGAAAGTTATAAAAGGAATTTCTTTATAACCAAAAAATATTATAAGAAATAGCTTTAAAGTTAAACCCCGAATATTACTGTAATAAGCTACGAAACTTTAGTAAATACGATTTTAATATATTTGCCTTATACCGATATATCGGTTATAAAATGAATTTAAAAGACAATATTTAACCGGAATTATTTTAATGTTCAAGTTTTTATAAAACATTATTAAAAGGTTATAGATAGTACAGAAATATATTATAGATTTTTTTTAAAAAAGATTTATTAAATCTAATAATATATTTTAAGCTGCGTTTATATCAATGATAAAAAAATTCAAGGATTACGCTTTTACGTAAATTAACATAAATTAAATATATTATCTCAATATAATATATACTTTCTATTTTTAATCAATGAAACGCTAACTTAAATCGTTAAAGCTAAAATCTTCATTACAATTAATTTATAATAAATCTTTTATCGGATCCGAATTGCATTTAGCGAAAAATATTTACCTATTTTCTATTTTTATTATAGATTATTTACATATAAGATGATATTATTCGAATTAATAAGTAGATCGGCGAATTTCTAACGATATATTAATAATATCCTATTTACATATTCAAGCGAATTTTACCACGCTTATATTAACGACATTTTGATGTATTCGAATTTATTAAAAAAATAAGAATATATCCATTGAATTTTATAATAATTCCGAAAAGCAGGATTATAAGCTAACCTCGCTAAATATGAATTTTATATAAAAAAAAACCGAATATTTGGACTTTATTATCGGAATCGATAGCTTCACCGTTAACCTCGTTAAAATTAAAGCAATTCGCGATTACAAGCCCCCGAGGAATATTAGAAAAATATAAACCTTCTTAAATTTCGCTAATTTTCATCGACGCTTTATTTAAAACTACAGCTAAATAATCAAGCTATTTACGGATTCAATCCGTAAAAATAAACTATGATAATAAAGGCCTGATCTTTACTAGAAAGTCTTTAATTAATTATATAAAACGTTAATAAAAGCTTTTTATTTCGTTATTCCGATCATACTTTAAAAATATATATTGAAATAAATATATCTAAAAGAGTAATCGCTAAAGTCCTCCTTTAGCGCCAAAAATAATAATAATTAATACTCTATAGTTTTTTTCTTTAAAACTTTATATAACCTGAATTTAATTATATTATATATAATATAAATTTGATGATAATTATTAAATCTTCAAAAATACAGCGTTCGGAATTAAAAGGTTTTAAATAGCCTAAATCTTTCTAAATTATTATAGACCATTATATATTCGAATATTTTATAATTAAATGACTATTTAAATTACGATAAAGAAATTAAACCGATTTTCCATTAAACATTATTTTAAAATGATTTATTAACGCGGTTCGGATAATACGATAATTAATTTATTAATACACAAAATTTAAAAATAACATACATTAAAAATATATTAAAAAGATTAATACAGTATAAAAATCTTTAAAAAAGAAACTCTATAATCGTAATAGCGAATATATTTTATCTTATACTTTTCGACCTAGCTTTTATATAAAAATATTAATACTAATACACTACTACTTTTAGAAATATCGTTTATATAAACCCTTTTATAAACGGACCGCAATAATCCGATATTGGAAATTTACCGATAAGGAGCTCCCGATAAAGAGCTATATTAAATATTTATAAGAAAATATATTTTATATATAAAGAGATTAATAATATTGAATATATATAATTTCAAAATTATTTAATCGAAAAACTTTATATCTATATCGTAATTATATATTTAAAGAAATCTAAAATATAACGATTTATTATTACACAATATTAATAATTAAAATAGCTTAGTAATATAGATCTTTATATCGATAATTATTTTTTTATTCAATCTTTATAAGATTATCTAATAGGGTATATCTAAATCGCTGATAGAACATACCCTTAGTTTTCCGCACTATAGATCTACTTTTAAGAATATCACCTAAACCTTTTTTATATCTTAAAGCTCTATTTTTAAGGATATCACTAAAATCTATTTTTTTAGGTAAAGGGCTAATTTTCATATAGAGGGCTTTTTTCATATAGAAGGCTAATTTTCATATAGAGGGCGACTTTTCGTATAAAGGGCTATTTTTTATGAAGTTATGAAATTTAGTTTTAGTAATATCCTTAAAAGTGGATCTATAGTGCGGAAAACCAAGGGTGTGCTGTATTAGCGATTTAGATATGCCCTAATAGATAATTTCATCCTTATATCTTTATAATTATAATAATATATTATAATCGATTTTAATAAAATACTTTTAACGAAAATCGATTATAATAATACCTTGAATATTATCGATAAATTCAATAAAAAAACATAATCGATTATTTATATTAAATTTGTTACCACTAAAAATATCGCCTAGATATATTATATAAATCTGTTATAAATCTACGAATTATTTTCGACGATGAAATTGAATAAAAGCTTTTAATTCGTCGCCTGTTTTATAAACGAGATATCTAAGATTTTGAATATTAACTAGAAATTATCTATAACCGGGAATTTTTAATTAGCCGGATAAATCGAGAATTACTATAAATAAATAAATTGATAATTATATATATTTGCTAACTATTATTAAAATAATTAAAATCTAACGTTACATACGATAAATATTGCATAAACTTTTAATTTATATAACGTTTTAGATATATTAACCTTTTTGGAAATAGGATACAGGTTTTTTATGCCTTTAGTATTCGATTAGAAATAACGTATTGATCTAAAGTTATTATTAGCGTATAATAAAGTAAACCGTAAAGAAGCTTAATAAATAATATTAATTTTTAAGCAATATTATAATACCGCTAAAATGGCCTTTAATATAGCTAAAGTTAAATAATCTTATGAGTTATCAAGCACTAGCGGAAACTTAATTTTAGTATTAACAATAAGGTTTTCATTATCAAAAAAATCTAATTTATAGATCGTTTTAACGAAAAATTAAATTTCCATTTTATTTAATAGGCGTTTTGTACTAAAACTATATTAGGCTTTTTTTACAAACTCGAAACCCTAATATCTTTAAAAAAAATCGATATATTTTTTTTATATCGATTAATTACAATATTATCCTAAGAATCCATTACTAGGATAAAATTACGAAAAATCCAATATTAAAATTATCGTTTTATATATATATCATAATGAATTTTAATATCAAATTCAATATCAAAAATAAAATCTAAAACCCAAATTCTATAATATTATAAATTTTAAAAACTTTTGGAAAGCTTTAACGGCGTTTTATAAAGCGAACCTTGAATCAAAATATCTTTTAATTAAATTAATTTTATAAACGGCGATATAATTAATGGATAGAAACGACCCGCTTGATTAAGATAATAATAAAACGATAGATGAAAAAATATTTTGATTCAAACAAAAGAAGTACGAAATTAAAAATAAATAAGATAATGATTTAATAAATACAGAAGTATCTAATAAATCTTATTTTATAAATAGCCCGATAACGCGATTCTTTATATATATATATCGTTGATTGAATTATCAAATTTAACTTAAGAAGATAGCCGAAGGTACCCTATTATTATCTAGAAAAACGCGTTTTTACTTTAAAAAATCGTAATTTTGAACCGAATTTATAACCGCTATCTTTATGTTTAATTCAATTTTTCTTTCGGAATTATTTAAAAAAAGATTAAAGTACAATTAACATTATTTAGTATAGGATCTATAAAAATAGGGTTAGTATTTATAATTACTAATATAATTAATTTCTTTTTTAGATAGAGGAGTAATATAACGATAGTATTGCTAATATAACGATATAAGGGTTACCTTTATATATATATTCCTATAATAATACTAGGTATCTAAGTTAATTAGACGGTGTACCTATATAACCGCTTACAACGGAGAACTTCTTTATAACTTTCTTTTTTCCTTATCTAATAGCAAAAACTTGCTAATTATACGAACTTTAACTAAGCCTTTTACGCCTATTCCTTGTATATATAACAAATATAGCTATTAGCTGTAAGTTTAATGCCGATATTATAATAAAGCATTTCTATCGAACAACCGATTAATAGCCTATATCTATGAAATTTGTTTATAGAAGCTTTATTTTGTGAAAAATAAATATAATAACCAAAATGCTATCGATATATATATATATATATATATATAAACACATATTCATTTTTATTATATTAATAGCAATGAAAAGAGTATTTCAAAAAACTAGATATCTCTAATATCGGCTATATCTATAGTAGCATTAAAATATAAGAACCGGTAATAAAATCTAATTTCATTATAGAATTAAAATTTGATTTTCATTTATAATTTTATCCTTATCTATATATTTATTTACCTAACAGTATAAAGGATAATATTTATAACAGTATTAGCTATAATAGACTGACTGTAAATAGAATATAATTATATAGAAATTTTCCGAATTCCGATGTTAGATAACGGGCGATTCTGTTAAAAATAAAAAGTATCAAGCCGATTATTTATTAATTAGCAAATTACGTTATTTAACGCTTATAATTTAATAGCTAAACTTTTAATTCCTAGATATTTATAATAGCATGTATATTTAAAGAAATTTCTATTATCGATAATTTCAAAGCTAATATATTTCTAAAGATAGAAATTATAAAGCCTGAAGAATTCAATATTATTAATTATAATAATATATCGATATCGGATTATACAAAATTAGAATCCCGATGTTTTTTGTTTAGAAATAAAAGCAAATTATATAAAATCTATATTTATAACGCTATATATATTATCGTAGCCGTTTATATATAATAATTTGTACCAATTATATATAAAATCTATAAAAACGATAGTTGAAACTTATCATTTAATCTAATGATATATAATAAATTCAGGGCATATTTACTAATAATCAATATTGATTTATAGTATATATTAATTAGAAATGATTTTCATCTACCTATTAATATTTTAAACAATTATTATATTAAATACCTTATATTTATAAACCCTGATTATTCAATTTTACATATAAATAACGCAAACATAAAGCCAGACAAGCTACCTTCTATAATTTATCAAATTATCAGATCCCGAATTTACTCTAATTAATCTATCCACCAACGCCTATTTTAACAATATCTCTATATTTTTCCTAATATTAAAAGACTATTTAATACACCTCCGATAAATACTATAAATATTACGCAAACATAATATCTCCATTGAATCTTTTAAATCATATATCGAATGCCCAACGAAATAACATTAAGCAAAGCTATCGACGCCTGAAAGCTCTTCGCAAAATCAAATTTCTGACGACTTTAAAAACATTTAAATATTTCATCAATTTAATATTTTATTTATAGCGATGTATTCCGCAATATACGATATTAATTAAACCTTTTTAATAAAAGAAAACGGAAATACTTATTATCGATATTAAACCTAATGGGAAAAATAAATAAGAGGCCTAAAGCGCTAACCTTATATTTACGATCCCGATAACTAAAGAAATCGCTTCGTTCGACTAAAGTAAAAAAACTCTACTCCAATATATAATATTAAAATATATTATATGGTTGTACTATCTATTTATTAATTTTAATATATCGGCAACAGCGATCGGAATTTAGATATATTATATTAGCGAAGCTATATTAAATAAAATCAAAGAAAATAGCCGGATATCGATATAACGCCATTATTAATAATTAAATCTATTATATATTTAAATAAAATCTTTCGATAAACGAAATCAAAACATCAAGCCATAAAAATAAAACCATTAAGTTATATCTAAATATTGAAAAAAGTGTAAATATTAGCTCAATTTAATAAAAGCTAAAGTTATAATATTTGTAAATTACAAAATTATTTTAACGCTATCGATGTAATTTAATATTATGAATTTGATAGCTTTATCGATAGAAAATAAATAAATTGCCCGGGTATTATAATATGTTAATTAATTTGATATAAATATTTACTGTAAACCTAAAAAGTCGAATATTATCATAAATAAAGTCTCTCAGCTCCTAATGAATATAATCAACGTTAATTTAAATAATTTAGATAATTTAAATATTTTACAGGATAATCGTAATAAATACTGGGCTATATTCAATAACCTTTCTTTACCACTAATATCATAGATATAAATACCGCTAAGAATCAATAATATAATTTTAAAAAATAGCATTACCCTAAACGGAATAATGATATTATAAATAAACTTGAATTTCAAGTACGGTACTTTAAAAAACTATTGTAAAAACCTTATTTAATTAAAGATTATGAATACAATTCGATAAACCGCGATTCTAAAAAATAACGCCGCAAAACTCCTGTTTAAATTCTATAACAAACTATTATGAAAGAGATTATCTATTAAGGCACTATAAAATCGTTAATAGAGTATTGTAAAATCGCGAACAGAGCACTGTTTAAATTCGCCGCACTGTAGATCTACTTTCACGGATATCACCAAATTAGAGATATCACTAGAACTAGATTTCACAACTTTACACGAAAATTAGCCTTCCACGTAAAAGTTAGCTTTCCACACGAAAATGAATCCTCAACGTAAAATAAGCCTTCTACACGAAAATTAGCCCTTCATGTGAAATTAGCTCTCTACACGAAATTAGCTCTTCATCCAAAGGTTAACCCTCCATACGAAAATTAGCTCTCTACACGAAAATTAAACCTCCACGTGAAATTAGCACTCTACACGAAAGTTAACCCTCTACACGAAACTTAACTCTTCATGTAAAATTAGCCCTCTACACCAAAATTAGCCCTCCATGTGTAATTAGCCATCTACACAAAAATCAGCCCTCCATATGAAATTAGCCCACCATACAAAAGTCAGCCCTCCACACGAGAATTAGCCCTCCACGTAAACAAAAGCCCTCTGTATGAAAATTAGCCTTCTATATTAAAAAAGCCCTCTATATAAAAGAAACCTATAGCGGCGATATAAAATCAATTTTAGTAATATCCGTGAAAATAGAATTTGGGATATAAAGATTTTAATGATATCTATAAAAGTGAAATTTGGAATATAAAAAAGGTCTTTGCGACAATAAAATCAGGGCCTAGGATATTATATAAAGTTTTCCTAATATCCCTAAAAATGGAGTCCATAATGCGAGCAATTCAGATAGTGCCCTAATAGATAATCTTTTATAAGAAAACATGACTAAATATATATAATAAATATCTTTAAATCTTTATATAAAAAGCTAAATATATCCGCTAATTATTAAAACTCTTAATATTATATAATATTTACTAAGCGTTGTACTATTTTCGATAGTTCTATCAAATATACCCTTATTATTAAATATTCTAATTACGCCGATATCAAATATTTAAAAGCTTCTAACCACTTCTATCACCGCTTTTCTTATACTATTATATTATTATTAATTTTATAATAAATCTACCGTTATTATATAATAATTTTAATATATATCTAATTAAAATAGATAAATTTTCTAAATAAATTGCAATAGGCGTCGGCTTTAGATAAGATTAAATAATTTCCGTAGATATAGAAAATAGGGTATTCGTCGACGGCTTATCTTTTCGGGTAATAGCAGAATTTGCTATAAAATCTCTAGCGTCTTCTATAAGATCGTTCATACCGAATTAATTAATCTAAATAAATATATATAGATTTTAATTGATTATTATTTTTTAATTTATTATAGATAATTAGATAGATGCTAAATATTGTTATTAATTAAAGTATTACGAAGATTAGAATATATAGAGCGAGCACGTTTTATATATAAAATGTGGCCTAATGTTATATAATTAAAAAGTTTATTATGTACCGTTATAATAAGAGATTATCTATTAGAATATACTTAAATTGCTAATAAGGCACACCCTTAGTTTCTCGCACTGTGGCTCCACTTTTAAGGATATTACCAAAAACTTTCGTATCCCAAAGCTTCACTTTTAGGGATATTATTAAAATCGATTTTTCGTCTTAAGGGCTAATTTTTGTATAGAGGGCTAATTTCTTGAATTTCACGAATTTCTTGAATTTCACGAATTTCACGAATTTCTTGAATTTCACGAATTTCACGAATTTCACGAATTTCACGAATTTCACGAATTTCACGAATTTCACGAATTTCACGAATTTC